>VZRI01010152.1:30109-54034 GCA_013397515.1 Upupa epops | reverse complement strand
TGATACTGACTTCTCACTGTGAAAAATCTAGCCTCTAGTTTTATTAACTCTCACAAGCATATGTATGTGTAAACACACACAGACAGAAGTCTGTGAAAAAAGCTGGAGAACAAAAACATATTAAATCTGTCATCATAAACCATGCCAGTTCATTCCTAACTCATTCATGATTACCAGAAGAAAAGCAAGCCAACCAAATCCTAGCTTGATTATGCAATCAGCAGTTCAGGCAGAGCTCTGTAAAAAGGTGGCTTCCAAGGCCACACATACAAACTACATTTTCAGAGGACGATCTTACATCAGGCTTAGTTTTTGAATCATGCCTTTGCCTTACAGATTGTCAGTTTTCCATAAAAGACTGTCTTGGATGTGAATATATGAGTTCAGCTCTTTTACATTAATACATTTGAAACTTTCTGAAGAAGATGGACTTCAGAAACGTGTTAACTTTGTTTAACTCAGTGGTGACAGAATACAAGTATATCCATGTTAGAGCAGCTAAACTTTCTGTATCTACGAAGTCACAGACTGGAACATTTAAGCTGGAACCACAAGCCAGCAAAATCTATATGGGAAAAGTTAGATGGAAAGTGGTCCTAACACTTGCATCTTTTCCTCAAAACTGAAAAAATTCTCCACCACTGCTGAGGAAAACAATTCAGTCCCATTTCACACTTTGGCAAGTCCTCTGGGAATAATAACCTGAAGGGATAGTCTGACTATCTTAGTTAAGATAGAGCTCAAATAGATGACTCTTAAAAGCAATATGAGATGAGAATGTCTTATGAAGTAATTTAGTTTAATGCAATTCCATTTTTAAATTCAGTCTAAACTGTAGTGTAGCCTGACTATCTGACCCTCTCTACTGTACTGAGTGAATCCTGGTGTCCACAACGCCTGCATGCTGAGTTAATATTGTACATACTCATGTACGCGTAACACAAGAATTTTTAGTTCTATTTCTAATTTACTGATAATATCTCTGAGATCCCTTGAGCAGCACCTTGTACAGGGCTCATTTTGCCAGGTTGAAGCTTAAATTCTATTGGTTTATTGCTACTGTTGAGATCTGTAATAATTTTGGTTTATATTTGCATGGTAGTGTGAGTTTATGAATCCTCAAAAATAACAAACCAGTTTGAGAAACTTTACAGCCAGAGTTAGGTACAAGTCCCAATCTGGAATTAAATTCAGATGTTCCTCAAAATAAGTGGTACTACTGTTCATGTGAAACGAATGCTAAGTGGATTTTAGCGTCCCCTTTAGGCCTTCCTAACTTCCACAAAGTCTAAGTGTTGTAATACAAAAATATTTTCAAAAGTTGTGACATCATTTTGTGCTAAGGAAATGAAGCTTCTTAAGAAAAAAATAATCCCTGGAACACCTGTGAAAGTTAAACCAAATAAAAACATGATGTTCCCCTACAGGATGTTGTATTCAAGACCTATAGTTAGTATGGAAGAACTTTCACTGGAAAATCCAAAATATTGGCAAGTCCACTACAACTTTTCCCACTCTTCTGCTTTGTGGAGGTGCTGGTGAAGAACAGCTGTACCAGCACACAGAAGCACGTCAGGATATCAAGTTATGCACATACTTTTATCACGTATAGCTATGTAACATCTGCTAAAAATTCCAAATTCTTATAGATTTTCTCCCCTGTAAAAAGGGGGACTATGTTATCTTGCAGAAAGCGATATGATTCACCACGATTAGATTCAAATCACAAAATCATTATTAAAATATGTAAACCATATTTAAATCATCAAATTACAGACTCAATGTAAAGAAATAATGCTACCATTACTAAGTGCAAACAGAAAAAAATGACATTTGAATCACAGCACTACAGGACAATATATCACAAGTAACTGTGAGCCTCGCAATGTGTGAGGTTTATATGTGCATATCAAATCATCTGTAAAAGTTCAGGAGGTTGGATACTTCTTCCTTGGAAACACCTTTTAACATGATTTTTATGGAATGCTGTCTGCTCTGTTTGGAAGGCAAAAGCTAACTGGTATTGGGAAATAAGTTCACAATTCAAATCTTTATTGTCCCCTCTGCCAGAAAAAGAGATGGAGCTGCTTCTGGCCACAACTTCCTGAAGAGCATTGCAGAAACACAGTCGTGCCTCTGTCCCCTTCAGGAAGTGCCTGAAACAGCTATTCCACCACTACAAGAAAGACTCCAAACATTAAAACGTCAGCTCTTTCACCAAATCACTGTTTCAGTCTGATTTACAGCAGCCTGTGCCCTTGTTGACTTAAAAGCATTTTATACAACTTGAAGGTAGACAGAGCAAAAGGAAGTGTTGATTTAACTAATTTTCTCCTGAATAATCATAGAATCATAGAATTATTAGGGATTGGGAGAGACCTCAAAAAATCATCTAGTTCAATCCCCCTGCCACAACAGGATCACCTAGACCAAGTTGCACAGGAACACAACCAGGTGGGTCTTGAATGTCTCTGAGAAGGAGACTCTACAACCTCCTGGGCAGCCTGTTCCAATGCTGCATCAGCCTCACTGTGAAGAAGTTTCTTCTGATCTTTGACGAAAGTTCAGCATATTTCAAAGCTACCAGGACACACTCACCTTTCTAATTTTGTGTTCTCAAGTAGAAAATTCTATTTCAATGGTATAAGACTGTAATTAGATTTATCACAGTTCTAGCCAGTTATCATTAATCAGGACACCATTTCTCTTAAGATCACTATAAAATATATTGTAGACCTTTTCCAGAGAGTTCCTCATTCAGGAAAGGGTTTCTATATACTTAGATCCCTCTTAGCTCTTCTCTCTCTTAAATACAGCCTCTTCCTATTGTTATTTAAGAATTTGATGAAACTAGACAAAGGGAAGATCCTTGTTGACTGAACCTGTTAATTAATATTTTTTTTTTCTGTTTTCAACAAATCGTCCAGGAAAAAGACAGAATTTAGAAATGCCTAACACAATTGTAGAAATAAATTCTTACCAGCACTTTCATACTGTAACTTGGCAAATTGCAACATCCGTAGGTAGACTAAACAAAGTTTGTCAAAATTCTCTTCCCCCATAAAGGCACTGCAATCCAAAAACATTTTCAATACTTCCTCTCTAGCTCTCTAGCATCTTTTCCCTTAGATTAAATGTTTTTGTTGCTTTTGAGCACAACCCCTAACTTCTTATTTCTTCAGCTGTGTAAAAGTATAAAAACAGCTGCTTACATGGTAAAATGTCCCTAGACCAGTGGATAAAAGACTACTTATGGACCAACTGTTACTATGAACTTTACTGCCTGTCTCATTGCATCCTCCTTAGTTCATCCCATGAACTTTCCTCACAGAAGTTTTAACTTCCATTTGAAATAAGCCTAATGTGTTAATAGACATACTGCACCTGATGGGATTTAGCCTGACTGAGTTTTCCTACTCGCTGATGCACTTAAACCCTCTGTTCCGAGAGCAGTCTGTGAGCCTACAATGCTTCATTGTTTGGCTCTTTGTAGGTGATAATGAAATTGGCATTCGGTTCCCACTCCTGAATGGTTTCCATGAGACTTTGAAAAAGTTTTTGCTACTTCTGGTTTTATATAACCATCTTAGTTTCAGCATGCATAAAGGCACGTTCTTGTCAAATACCTTATCTCCAGGCTTGTATTAATAAGTAAATGTGAGTCACGCTGGGCATCAGACATACTTATATTTATACAAGATACATAGTTAGGTCAACTTCTAGAAAGTTAAATAATAAAATTAGCTAAATGCACTGTCAACGCATTGTCCTATGACTTGGGCAGGCCTGCATTTACTGTGTGGATGGCCCTGATGCACTGCTGTCTATACAAGCTAACATGACACTGGAAACTGAAGAAAGAATCACAAGCAGATTGCATTACCTGATATAAATCTTGCCTTATCCAGCTAAGCTTTAAATTAAGATTTAAAAAAAGCATTATCAGTGCTTAATAAGCAGGACAGCAAAGCACTGAGCTTTCTGAGCCCACTCCAGCAAAATACTGAATCATACTATTAACCTTAAGGACAAAAGTGGTCCCATATATTTCAGGGGAACTAAGTGGTTTCATGCCTAATTCTATCAGCAACAATCTTCAGTAACTTGCAAATTCAGTCATCAAAGGAAGGTCATAAACACTGAGCAAAGAATACAACGGCCTTAAGCATGTGTCTACCATATAAATACAGTTCAACAGTACTCTCTATGTCAGTAGTTTGAAAACAAAATGATTTTTTTATTGCAGCTTAGTCAGAAAAACTTCTACTAGGAAAAAAGAAAGTAGTAAGCCAGTGCAAGCAAGCTAAAACAAGAGAAACATAAGTTCTGACAAAATTTAAGCTACAGATGCATACTTTACTGCAAAAACGTCAGAGACAGGAACAATGTTATGCTGTCCCCACCAACAGACAGCAGGTCAGTGTGTGGTCCCAGCACACTGAACTGCCACTTACTGCAATGCTCGGGGCATTCACATTACTGTTTTATTGCTCTTTGGCAAATACTAAGGAATTGACAAGCAGCTCCAATGAGCATATTCACATACACAAAAATCTTGGCCAGTTATTTCTAAAGGTGATGAAACAAATATGAAATCTTCAGGAAGTGATTTTAATCTATTGTGGTTGATACAATATCTTACCAGGAAAAGGGTATCTTAATAATATCTTACCTATTATGAGGCTTTTCCAATCAAGAAATATCTAGAAACACGACCAGTTTGTCCATCATCAGGATAGATTACTCAAAAGGAATCTATTCTCTCACAGGCTTTTGTAATTTCTTATTGTATTTTCATATTAAGTTATTAAATTAATCCCATGTATAAAATCTTGCATGCTCTGTGGTGCTTAAAATGGGATTTTAAAAGTTGTTTAAATATCAGTAGTACATCTTAGGATATCCCAGGCTGACACCTACCTCATATTTGAAGAGCCTGAAAACGCTAGCATGCACTGTGTCCAGTCCTGGGCCCCTCAGTTCTAGAAGAACACAGAACTGCTTCTGGGAGTCCAGTGAAGAGCCACAAAGGTGATGAAGAAAGTGGAGCATCTCCCTGATGAAATGCTGAGGAAGCTGGGTCTCTTTAACTTGGAAAGAAGGAGAGAGACTGAAGAGTGATCCCATTAATGTTGATAACTATGTAAAGGACAGGTGGCAGTAGGAAGGAGCCAGGCTCTGCTCAGTGGCACCCAATGATAGCACAAGGGGCAAAAAATGTGAGCTGGAACAGAAGAAATTCCACATTAATATGCAAGGAAACTTCTTCACGGTGAGGATGACAGAGCACTGGAACAGATTACCCAGAGAGGCTGTGGAGTCTTCTTCTCTGGAGACATTTAAAACCTGCCTGGACATCTTCCTGTGCAACTTGGTCTAGGTGATCCGGCTGTGGCAGGGGGACTGGATTGGATGATCTTTGGAGGGCCCTTACGATCCCTAATGATTGTATGATTCTATAATTCTGTGAATCTTTCTTGGCTCTAAGTGTACCTGCATGACAGTCTTTTGTCTTTTGCATTCAAAAAACATTCAGGCTTAGGCAAGAGACATTACTCTGACCTCAGATCTCCAGAAAACCAGTGATTAACCACCTGGTACCCTACTCCAGTATTTGAACTAAAAGCATGTTGGATGACAGGACTAGACTCCTTGCAATTATACAGCAATTGTGGTGACTGACAGCACTTTGGTAAATAGCTGGAATAAGAAAAGATTACACAGAATCGTAGAATGGTTCAGGTTGGAAGGGATCTCAGAGATCATCTACTTCCAATCCCCCTGCCATGGTCTGGGACACCTCTTACCAGACCGCATTGCCCAGAGCCCCATCCAAACTGACCTTGAACACTTTTAGGGATGAGTATCCACAGCTTCTCTGGGCAATGTGTTCCAGTGCCTCAGCATCCTCACAGTGAGAAATTTCTTCCTAAGATCCAATCTAAATCTCCCATCTCTTAGCTTGAACCCATCCCTTTGCCCTATCATTACAGTCCCTCAAAAAAGTCTCTCTTCAGCTTTCCTGTAGCCCCTTCAGGTACTGGAAGTCTACTATAACGTTCCCCCAGAGCCTTCTCTTCACCAGCTTCAATTCTCTCATCCTGTCTCCACAGCAAAGGTGCTGCAGCCTCTGACCATCCCTGTGGCTGCCTCCAGACTCACTCTAACAGTTCTGTAGTCCCCAGCTGCTCCATGTCAAAAGACAATGGACTGCAGCAAATGGGCAACCCATGCTTGGCCTCAGACACCTCTGAAGGGCTACAGCACAACATGCAACATACAATTGCAGTGGTACTAAATAATAGAGCAGCAGAAAACCAGTCAGCATCTCAGAGCTGTAGACCAAAATCTGCACACACAGCATCAGCTTCCGGCACCACTCCTTGCCTCACTGGAGGCATCTGTATGGAACAAGTGTGACCTTCAGGAAAATGGGACTTGAGGCAAGGAAGTCGGGAGGAGTGGTGTATGCCTGAAGCTGAGCCAGGGAAAGGAGAAGGAAAGGGGTTTCTTTGCTTAATTGTTTGTGTTGTTCTTAGTACACAAACACTGACCAGCAGTTTCTGTTAATGGGCAATACATTAAGTACAAATTCCCCAGGTATGTTCTTCCTATGGTGGCCGCTCTAGCAAAAGAAACCCCCANAAAGGGACCTGGGGGTCCTAGTGGACAGCAGGATGACTATGAGCCAGCAATGTGCTCTTGTGGCCAAGAGAGCCACAAGGGGCAATGGATGCAAGCTGGAACAGAGGAGGTTCCATATGAATATCAGAAGAAACTTCTTCACAGTGAGGGTTACAGAACATTGGAACAGGCTGTCTGGGGCAGGGTGTGGAGTCTCCTTCTCTGGAGACATTCATCAGCCTGGATATGTTCCAGTGCAATTTGGTCTAGGTGATCCTGCTGTGACAGGGGGATTAGACTAGATGATCTTTCAAGATCCCTTGCGATCTCTAATGAGTCTATGATTCTATGCATTTCTCTACAACTACAGGTCCATTAAGCACTGTCTGATGAAAGATGACCACCAAATGAAGCAGCATTTACACAGAAGTGCCGGTGCCCTCATTCCTGTTCATGCTGTTGAAAAGTTTTAGACTGAGCACACACACAGAACAGAGATGCACAAGACCTAGGCTCCTGCTGTGCTCTGCTCAGGGTTTCCACACAGATAACAGCAGCAGGATACAAGTGGTCTGCTGCCAGAAATGTCTCTAAACCAGGCAGGGCCACAATATCTACACTTGTTTGTCTCATTGTCTATATCCCAACTTCCTTTTCAGAAAACTCTCTAATACTGAGTGACTTAGCTTTTCTTGTATTATAAAACTAGTCAGGCTCCTTGATGAGATTCTCTAAGTATGACTTTTTTAAACAATCTTAGCCTCTATTGGGCCCTTTACTTTTTCTACAAAACAGGATTCAGTCATGTTTACTAATTCAGTCCTGAAAATTATGGCTTGACTTGTTTGATACTGCAGTCAGCATCATTTTGGAGGGTTTTTTTAAAAAGGGTATTAAAATAAAAAAATAATAATTCAGTACAACAGCTTTTTCACATTGATAGGAAAACTTGAAGTCATTGAGGCCAAACAGCACCCACCACTGAGGTTTTGGCTTCCAAAAAGTGACTAACTCCCTTTATGCAATACACAGACATCTATCTGTTCTTGCATCGCCACCTTAATAAAGTCTGCAAGCAGCAGAGCTTAAGGGCTCCTGTGAAACAGCACCAAGTTGTGAAAAGCAACACACTACTCCATTTCTCGCAGCAACTTTAGCTGCAGATTCTAGAAGCCAGCCAGGCTGCATTACAATAAACAAGCTAGCTGAAATCTGTAATACAAAAACCATGCAAGTCTCACCCGACAGGGCAGACAGTAGGCAGGCACACAGCTCATCTGAACACCTACTAAAAACTCTTGGCACCCTAATGCAAACAAGCTGTATTGAAGAATGATGAGTATGAGCAATCCTCTAAGTTTTGCTTGAGGTTCCCTCCTTTGCCCCATGATCAGTTTTTCCTGCTTCTTGTGGTGAAGTAGAGAAGTGAAGTTTATGTGGGTCTGATACAAGGAAAAGAACAAAACCCTATCTGAATACTTCAACCAATCTTTCTGAAGTTTAACTCAAGCACTGCACCAGCTCCCTTTGAACAGCAATTCTCATGTGTGCCTACAGCTACGGACATGCTTTTGCCTATCTTTGGTGACTCTGAAGGAACAATTGTAACAAACTTTGTTAGTAAGTTCATGTTTAATACTAGAATTTGAGCTGTCATTTGAATAAATGAAATGGTCAGTCAAAACTGGCCTAGTATGAATTTGTTAACTGAAAGCTGAGATAATTATTATGTTATGCATTATTTTATATAATAACAATAATAATTATTTTCTTTTGTATAGAAGGGTATATAGGGTACGACAGCAACGTAACTCTGACAGGTTCTAGTAACTGTAATAATGCCAGAAATGCTTTTACATTTAACATGTAATTACAGACATTATTACTACCTTCTTAAGCCAGATAAAGCTTTTGTTAGTGGGAGTTTTACACATCTCAAGCCACTTCTGCAAAAGAACAACCAACCAATTAAACTTACGCTGCCGAGCAGATTTGAAATAGAATTTAAAACATCTATATAACTGGAACTGTAAAAAAAATCTTAGCTATTTGAAATAGTTTCTACAAATGGCAGTATTTTTAAAAAAAATGGTGTTAGCATCCTCAGAGTTGAAAATGACAGCCTGTATCTTCTATGGCAATTCCAAGTAACTCAAACCGGGACTTTTGCTGACTATGTAGCAGACACTGCACTGCAGGCTGCTTCAGAAATCAGGATTTCAGATTTTTCAGTCACATGCATTTAACTGATGATAAGCTGCTACTCTATTAAGACTCATTTTTCCTTTCACTCTCTTCAAATTCACTTATAGCAATTCATAAAGCTATATTCCTTAACTTTTTTCTCTGATTTTATGTGACTAATCCAGCTTGCTCACTGTTCTGGTTTGAAAATCACCAAATTTTCAAACATTAGTTGTGGGGCTTTTATGCCAAAAAAAGCATTTTATTTTGAAGCTGGAGGGAGCTTTCCTAGCAGACCTCCTGTGTCAGTGTATGGACTCTACAGGTGATAGGTGGACAGAGTCCATAAAGGGAAGGGACTTCCTCCTTCTCCCTCCTTCTCTTCTCGTCACCGTCTTCATGGTCTTTGGCTGCAACACGTCTTCAGAGACAGGGAGCTCCTCTAGGAGAGGACTCCCCCCCACCCCCCAAGACGCGCGATGGCTCTCAACCCTCTGCCACCAAAGGGTGGAAGAGAAAGTCTCAGCCCGGCTGCAACTCTGCTGAAGGGAGTAGCCACAGCCTCTTTCTGAATGGGAGCTTGAATGCAGAGAGGCCAAAGAGACAAGCAGTTCGTACCTGCAAACCCCTTTTTGTGGGGGTGAACTTGCAGCCCTCCCCCATCTGCTTCCCATAGGCAAGTGGCCACAGGCACATAGCCTGTTGTGGCCCACACTAAATTATTCAATGATTCAATAACTTTCTTTGGATGAAAATCAGCATCGAAGACAAGATTCTCTAAAATATCATGCATCTGTTCACAGTAGCTTTCTGTGTAATTTATCATTATAGTGTAAAACATATCAGACGTTCAGTTTTGAAAGCTACATAGATAGAGACTGTGCTCAATACAGATGGCAAGTGTTGCAGTAGTGCTGTAGAGCATTCAGTTGTTAATGTTGCCTGTATGTAAGCACTTTTTACTATTATTGACGTCACATTCTGTATGGAGTATTTTTTTCCATGGCAATTCCTGTAAATAGTGTGTTCGTATTACATAAATAACACATATACATTTCAAATACATATAGAAATTCTTAAATAATCCTGTATGTTTGAAATGGACACTTTCCTAGCATTTCTTTGTGGATAGATTTGGTGCTTCAAAACTCCACCTAGTGAAATATAATGTACTTCTTCTACAATCTGCAAGTTATTGTTGTCCTGAAGAATATTTAATCTGAAGACAATTTCATTATTTTGCAGGAATAGCTTCTGAGTGATAAGGGAATAGATTTCATTCAAATGCACTAACAGTGACTTGACTACTTACACATAAATAAAATAATACCCTAAGAAATGTTTAAAGTTGCAACACCCACAAAGTCCCAGAATTCCCAGGAAGCACATTGCTAATGTGACTCAATGACTAAGCTTTCTAAAAACAGTCTCAAAAGAATGAAGGTCAAAAGAAACAGAGAGAAGACACAAATACACTATGCAGTCAGCCTTTCCTCATCAATCTGCATAGCTATACAGGTCCTTGGCAGATACAGGTTCTGTTCTTAGACCAGTATAAGGATGACTTACTCATCACTTTCTCACAGGATTCCAATACCTTGTCCCAGTTGGAATCCTTGTGCTGTGTGACTTCTCACGAAATCTCTCTTCTACTCATCAAATGTTCTCACTCTCGGCCCCTGTCCTGCATTTTTCCTGGTTCTTATGTTAGAAAACCAAAGCTTTCCATGGCCCAGCAGCTGGATTTAATGGAGATCAGTTCAAATCTAGATCTATGTATAATGATAAATAAGGATTTTTATACATTCAAAAACAACCTCTTGTAGCCTCTTAACCTTCTCCCCAAATTCTAAATTGCATTTCTCCTCAGAAATGCATGACCATGTTACAAAACATGACCAAGTCACAACAAGAAATCTGGACAACACAGAACTGCTATGTCATTTTCAAAATGCTTAGATGTTATTTTAATCTGTTACCGGCTGAATTTCCCAGGGCAGTCTAAGGTCAAAATGACATGAGGTGTACAAAGTCATCAGCAGTTTGCTTGCTTTCTGATGACATCAGGAATCATCTGAAAATTCATGGCAATTGATGATACCTACATTGAGAATTTCTCAAAGAAAGGACTAAAAGCAGGAAAGGAGGAAGGATAGGCCTGGGATTAAAGCAGAGTAAAGGATCTAAGGTAAAATTGGATCACCTTAACAATGTAGCAGATATATGAGGATGTTGATTCTATGGCTCATTAATCTTTCAAACCTGTAGAGTAAGGAAAATCATAGAGATTATCCACATCCCTTCAGGTTTTGGACCCTGTGATTACTTTGTAATACAGTTATGTAAAGTACAAATATTTTCCATTTCAGTTGAGACCTCTGTGACCTCACACACACGTAACACAGAAGCTGAGAAAAAGCTAGTTAACTGCCCAAGTAAATTATTGCACTATGCTAGTAAGTCATTGAATAAAATTACTAATACTGACTTCTTTATGTCCTTTTAGCATTGTCAAAGTTTTAGTTACTTCTTGAAATTAACACTCCCCAGTATTTCTCACTTCCTTGCTTCTTCCCAAATTAGTCAAACATTAACTACTTCAGCAGAAATTTTGGATGCTTCAGGACTTTCTGAGAAAGATTGTGATGTCTCCAAAACTCATTTGAATAAGGCAAATTTAATGTCTGAAAAGTATTAATTCTCTGATGCTGAAGAGAGCATCATAATAACAGATTTTTTGCTGGGGATCCAGTTTGCACTGGTTATGCTCAGTCACCACAGAGCATTCACCTTTGAGCTGAATTGCTGAATTGACCCAAATATACTCCGTTTTGAGTTTTAATTAATTTGCTGTATTTCCTACACTTGCTGTTAGTTACCACTGTGGGGAGGACAAGCAAACAAAAGGCAACTAAACTTTCAAAATACACTGCTCAAATCCTGCCAATCTTAAAGCAAATGAGACTTCATATCTCATCTTCTTCAGAGGTTGAAATCTATTTTCCTGGTTTTTAACAATCTTCTCTAGGACAAGCTGGAGTATGCCAAACTTCAGAAACGCCAAGATTTCTTTTTCAGCAGGATATTGTGGGTGCAAGGCCAGAGATGGGGATATGATGTCAAAACTAAAATTTATAACAGAGTTGTGGTACAACTTCAGTTACTGAGTGATTACTGCCATTCCTTACTAACCCACCTTCCTCCTTGTGCTATGTCATTAGCATTCTGGAATATTAATTAGTGGCTTTGAGGTCATCTTCAGCACCTCAACTATGTAAGGATTCCTCGAAATTTGGAAAGAAGAAACATGAACATTGTAAGATCCTGGGACCAGCTGCAGAAATTATCCACAAGGATTATTAGACAGCTATAAGAGTTGTCATATGAAGAAAGGCTGAGAGAGCTGGGCATGTTTAGCCTTGAAATGAGAAGGCTAGTGGGGGACCTTATCACCATGTCCCACTACCTGAAGGGTAGCTGCTGAAAAGACAGTGACTCCCATTTTATAAGGACTCATACGGATGAGACAAGGGTAATGGGTATAAGTTACTCCTGGGGAGATTCTGACTGGAGTCCACAACAAAATTCTTCACCATTAGAACAATTAAAAATTGGAATAATTTTCCCAAGGGAAGGGGTCAATTGCCCTACATTGGACAGTTTTAAGACCCAGCTTAAAAGGACGCTGTGATACCTAATTTGAACCCTGTGTTTAGCCAGATGATCCTTGAGGTCCCTTCCAACCTGGTACTCTACGAATTCATGGCAACACAGCATGAATATTACAAGAGTACAGTATACCATTAAAAATCTGCAGAATTATAAAATACTATCACAATCTGGGAGAAAATATTAGTTTTACTAAACCCTGGTGTCTCTGTAACAAGAAACGGATGGAATTGTGTACACTGATTTTAAGTTTAAAAAGGAAGAACCATTTCCCAGCAAGATGCTATGGAGAAGACATTTGTAATTAACTCAATGTATAAAAAAAGCACAGCTAAAATCTTCTCCAGGTGAGAAGATAAGTTTGTATCTGGCAGGAAATTAAAGGAGTAACAGTTTGGATCTCTTACACCTACACAGAACACTTGCATAGCAGTGATCAAACTGTGCTGATCCAGTAAGGCACGTACAGGCATGCTTTATTTTTAGAATTAACTTAAAGCACTCTGTGTTAATGAAAAGACTTGCATATGCCCCTATCAGAATGAAAGATTGTGCTCTGTTGAATACAAAATCTTGTCCCTATTAACACTCAAACTGCTGCTACAAACCAAGTTTACAACCCCTTCTCACCCTCTGTATCTTACCGTTAAAAACTCTGTTAAAAATGAAAGGTCTCATTGATGAGCTACCAGCTACCAAGGAAGAGCTTGCAAGGAATGGTTTCTCAACCACTGATTTGACTCAAATTCTGGCAGAAAGACAAAGAAGCAGCACCTTTTTCAACCACACTCCCCCCCCCCCCCCCGTATTTAAACTGAAAACTCTCCTGGGCAAAGAGAAAAGTGAAACACAGGTTAGAAATCAGGATGACCCAACTGAAAAACTGCTGGGCATTCCAGATTACACCTAGCTACTAAGCAGAAAAGCAAGGCATACATACATGAGCAGTTGCAGAAGAGCTGCTCCGAGTGACAAATAGGGATATTTATCTATTTACAGAATTAGAGCATAAGCCAGAAGGCAGAAAAGAGTTGAAGGAAGTCTAGGATTCTCTGTACAGTGTTCTGTATCACAACTGAATGCTTTACTATGGAACAGACCCACAGTGAGGGTTTAGCATCATTGTCACTGCACTTACCTTTCCACCACCTCAGGGAATTGGTAGCTGTCAAGATGTAATTTGGTTCCTGTTACAAGGTGTTGCAGATCTAAGCAATTAAAAAGAAGTTCCACAGAAGCAGCTGTATGCTTCTTTTTTCCTAAAATGATAACACAATTCAAGGTTTTCCAAGATGTTTCTTGGAATTCTTTGTGTGTTTTTCTTGGAATGAAAATGTATGTTAACAGTTTCTCACAAACTGCAGCTAGAAGATGCAGCAGAGTAGCCTGGGAGAATTTTTTAAATGTTTGCACTTTGGGTGTCAAAATTCAGCTCTCCTACAGAACATGATGCATAAATTAACCTGTTTTTAGGAAGAAAGACTGAAAACTGAGCACATTCAAAGCAATGGCGCAGTGGAAAGGATGGGTTAAATTATTCTGGTTTTGCAGCTCCTTTTAAAGGCAGAACCACACCACTTAGGAAAAACAGTGTGGCAGGTAACTTGTCTGAATGAACAGAAGGGGAAGGTGCTGTAAAGTACAGAGTCTTCAGTAAGTGCATATTGTAGAAAAGGTTCTTTTTAACATGATCCTCATTAATTACTGCTTTTCACAGTAGGCTGATGCTGAATCAGGAACAAGACCGTAGCTCAATTACAATCATATTCTTCCAATATCATTTAAAAAATAACTAACATTCATACATGACTAAAAGTCTTTTAGTAGCAACACTGTCAAATTAATAACCTAAAGATTATGGCCTAACAGGATGTGGAATGTTACTGAGAAATAGTCCAAGACTCACTCCTCCTTCTATATAGTGTGTGCAACTTCTGCTGATGAATCATCGTTACTAGGAGCCTGGAAACTTGTAGGAAAATAATCACTAAACAAACTGAAGGCTTTAACCGCGTTATCTTTAAGATGAGACACAGTGCATAGCTGGTTGGAGTGGCTAGATTAATTATATCCTGTCACTCAGCTACACATTTCCTGCAGCACTTTCTTCTGTCACCATCAACGGAACTTGGCAGAGATCAAAATCAGGTCACCTCTGGGAGAACCAAGACTGGCCAGTTTGAGCAAGGAGTGCTAAATTAACAAATAAAAGTCAAAGAAATCATGTACATCTCTCCCTAATCAGAAAAATAAACATCATCTTCACCATCATACTTTCTTCACAGACTGAGAGTACAATTATTCCTTAAATGACACATCAGGTAGAATGAAACTTCAGAATACGTGTTAGCATGCGGGGAGAATGGAGACTGTGGGAACATCTGGAGACTTGCTTTGACAGTTTTCCTTTCAGCACTTCATCCTTATTGTCTTTGCCGATGCCTGCATACATAAGGGGAGCTGTATCTGGCTGGCACTGTGTAACACAGAGATGCCTGAAAATGTACCTATATCAGTGTCCAAAATACAGAATATTAACACAGAGTGTTAGGGATCGGAAGGGATTTCGAAAGCTCGTCCAGTCAAATCCCGCTGACAGAGCAGGATCACCTAGATCCAGTCACAGAGGAACATGCCCAGGTGGGTTTTAAACATCTCCATGAAGGAGACTCCACAATCTCCTGCGGCAGCTTGTTACAGTGCTCTGTCACCCTCACCGTGAGGAAGTTTCTTCGCACATTTATGTGAAATCTCCTCTTTTCCAGCTCACACTCATTGCCGCTTGTCCTATCATTGGGTGCCACTCAGCAGAGCCTGGCTCCTTCCTCCTGGCACCTGCCCTTTACATATTTGTAAACATTAATGAAGTCACCCCTCAGTCTCCTGCTTTCCAAGCTAAAGAGACCCAGCTCTCCCAGCCTTTCCTCATAAGGGAGATGCTCCACTCTCTTCTTTATCTTTGTGGCTCTGTTCTGGACTCTCTTGAGCAGTTCTATGTCCTTCTGGTGTGGAAACTCTAAAGACAAAGTCAGAAAGCAGGGCAGTGTTTGTCGGTGGTGACATGATAAACCTGAGCCCCTGGCTGAAACAGACAGGGATGTGAATGGAATGCAGGTAGGGTGGGACTGGGGGAGTAGGCTAAATAGCTAAAGATTTGCTAAAAATAGCTAAAATTGGCTAAATAGCTAAGATAAAATGCTAATGTAACCTATCATATCGATGACCTGTATCAACCAAATCGTTTAACTTTCAGCTGTGGTGAAAACAAAAATGATTGGTGAAGAATATCATATAAACCCAGCTATTTCGGACAATAAAAGGCTTCTGATTCACTCCGATCAATTGACCCCATCTCATTCAATCCCAACATTCTGGAATATTCCAGATGCAGTCTCACCAGGGCAGAGCAGAGTGGAAGGAGAACATGTCTCAGTCTACTAACCATCCACCTTCTAATCCACCTTGGGATGCCATTGGCCACTTTAGCCCATTGCTGGCTCATGGTCATCCTGCTGGCCACCAGGTCCCTTTCTCCTAGGCTGCTCAACAACAGATCAGTCTCCAACTTCTACTGTTATCTGGGGTTCTTGCCCAGATGCCAGACTCTACACTGCCCTTGTTGAATTTCATTCAATTCTTTCCTGCCCAGTTTTGCAGTCTGTCCAGGTCCCGCCAACTGGCAGCTCAGCCCTTTGGTGTGTTGGTCACTCCTCCAGCTTTGTGTCATCAGCAACCTGCTGACAGTGCATTCTAATCCCTCACTGAAGTCATTAATGACTATGTTGAACAGTATTGGTCCCAGTACTGACTCCAGGGGGATTCCACTAGATACAGGCCTCCAGCTAGACTCTGCTCCACTGACCACTAAGATCTGGCTTTAATCCTGCAGCCAGTTAGTTCACAATCAGCTTCACTATCTGATTTTCTAGACCACATTTCCTCAGTTTGGATACAAGGATGCTGTGAAAGACTGTGTCAAATGCTTTACTGAAGGCAACAATACCATCTTGAAGAAGGAGATCTGGCTTCATCTCAAAGTTATTTTATCTCTGGTAACTCCCCAAACTCACAACTGCACATGAGATGCATAAAATGATTCTGAGCTGGTGAGCTGGTAAAAATACACGAGGATACAGCTGTAATCCTTCACAACTCCATTCTGACTATACCTTTCATTTGCAGATGTTAACATTTATGTTACACACACACACACACACACACACACACACCTTGAAAGTTATTTTGTCCTCCTGGAAGCAGAATGAATAATCTTTAAACAGATTTTCATCAGACTACCCAAAAATATGATCAAATCTTGATAGAAATTCTTTTGCACTTTTCATTATCCCAGTTACCCAAATTTTAGGGTGCTGGCACTGGACATTATTCATGGCATGTATTGCCACTATCTGGTGCTTTGTTTTCCAAGGGAAGTGTCGGAATTGTCATCCCTGTGTGTGTTTGAAAGTCACACAGATATGGAGCCTAAGGACCTGGTTTAGTAGTGGGCTTAGGACAGTTATGTTAATGGCTGGACTCAATGAATTAAAAGCCTTTTTCTACCAAATATATTGCACAACAAAAGGGATGCCTTCCATTCATGGAACAAGCATAATTCAACACTGGTCTTTAAGGCATCTTATATGAAGTAGAAAAGAAAACTGTGCTGTAATTCTACAGCTTTTCCTATGGTCATTCATTTCATGCAGCAGGAGATATGGATTCAGAGTAAATAGTTTTCCATAGGGAAACACTGCAAGAATAAGTAACTGGTAGTTTACAACAAGGACCAAAAATAGTAGATGTGATTATTTTATAAAAGACACANTTTAAATTGAAAGAATTTAATACCTGTCTTCCTAAACCAAGACACCACTATGTTAAATAACTCCAACATATAACTTATCTATCCCACTACATTGCAATTTGCAACATTTTGTAAAGCTCTGCAGGCATGACCAGTGGAAAAAACAAGAGAAATGCCAAACAGTGTTGAGTAGTACTCAGTTTAAAAACCATCCCCCAAAAGACACTAAATTACTGGGAACTGCACTAGTTTCTGGTATCTGTCTAACATGAAGGAATAGCCTTAGAGATTAAATACTGCAAAACTGATAGCCTATCCAGGAATCTTTACTGCTGCCTATGTATCCAACCAAAAAAATGAGATAATAAAGATAATTATTCATATCCATATTTCCCCATTCAGCTTTTCACGCAGAACAGAAAACAATGGCAGCACCTCAGATGCCAGGCTGGTCTGGAAAAGGTTCAAAAGGTGATTGGATATTTCACTTAGACTCAATCTTGGACTGTAGTAATATCCAAATTTATATGATCTACAAACTCTGTGAATTTCAGCATCAGAGTATTACCAGCTACATCTCTATTCAGTGACCTGATGATGTTAGCTTCCCACAGTTCCTGATAATGAAGTAGAAATCACATTTTGCCTGACCACACAGTGCAGATTTATTTCAGATACCAAACCACATTTGAACTGAAATACAGCCAAAATCATTTGTGAGTAATTTATGCTCCTTTTACCAAGGCAGGGCAACATTTTCTTTAAGTTTTAAAACAAGAAATGTTTTGCACTTTACTGCATGAATTTAAAAAGACCTGGGATTTCATCCCATTCATACTACACACCGCCTATTTCTATTTTCAGGCATCTGGGTCCCTCTGTCACACAAAACGTGACACAGTAATAATCAACAGTGATTAACCGCGGGGTTGGGACACATTTGTGCTGGTGAATGTGTTTGTTTCGTGAGCTGAGGTATATTAGAAGTGAGTCACTATAGAAGTGAGCAGTTCAGCTTCTATGTGTGACTCATTCCAAAACAAGCTGGATGCCTGCATATGCCAAGGCCTCCTTTGAGAAAATAATGCACTTTGTGATTTATACTGTTCCTCTGTGTAAGCATTAGGCAACAGTTTAATCTCAAACAGATCCATTTTCCAGATTTAAATTTATTAATAAAATGTTAATAGGTGAAAATATGCATTTCAGAAAGCTGCTCACCACAGCACTTGACTGCAAACAGGAATGTGAGATTATCAAGTGCTCACACAAAATTGAGCAATACTGCTTCTTTTAAAGTGTCTGTGAGTTATGACTGTTGGAAGCATCTGTTTACGCAAAGACAATGTTTGGTAACCTTAGCAATAGCTTATTTATTTATTTATTTAATGCCCCACAGGTCAAACCCTCAAGCTTGTCAAATCAAGGGCAATTTCTTAAATACTAGTGAAGTCCAATAAAGAAATACTTGTCTGTATTGCTGAGCCTCGAATAGTGCTATGGATGTTCAAGAATAGAAACTTTGGTTTCTAAGATGCTGTTAATCTGGAAGATTTCACCAACACTTAACAAAAATACAAAACAAAACAAAACGCCCTTGGAAACAAACTTAATTATTCTGGTTGTCTAATGGATTGATCTAGGAAATTCCTGCCAAACACTCATGTCCTACTGTCCCTTCCAGATTTCAAGAGTTTTTAATCTTTTTTTGAATTACTCTATAAAGTGACAGAGCAGCGACACAACGGGTGTCTCACAAAGAGCAGTGTCGTTTAGGAACCACTAAAGTTTAAAATGTTGCAGGGCACTTTGCCCCTGATTTGCACCATACATACACGAGGGAGAGGCCTGAAAGTAAAACATTCCCAGTACCATCTCGTAATGCATGGCTGGTAAAGGCAGGACACCTGGAACTTCATTTTCTCTTGATACAACTCCTAATGCGCTACACACAGGGAACTCCTGAAGTTCCCTTCCTTCCATGTTCTGTGGAAAATATGAAACAACACTTCATAGAATCCTAGAATAATTAGGAATTGGAAAGGATCTCAAAAGATCATCCAGTCCAATGCCCTCACACAGCAGGGTCACCTAGACCAAGTCGCACAGGAACATATCCGGGTGGGTCTTGAACATCTCCAGAGGAAACTCCACAACCAAACTGGGCAGCCTGTTCCAATGCTCTGTTACCCTCACTGTGAAGAAGTTCCTACTGATATTTATATGAACCTCCTCTGTTCCAGCTCCCACACATTACCACTTGTCCTATCACCAGATGACCTTGAGAAGAGCCTGGCTCCATCCTCCTGACACTCAGCCCTCATTACTTTTTTTGATTTCCTGGCCAGGGAATTGTTCTCCCCTTCCCTGCTGTCATTACCAGACTTCTGCTTTCTTTTAGGGATTTGAAGTTTTCTTCTCTTGACGCTAACAGATTCAGAGCCTCCAATGGTTTGAAGAATACCAGCACAAATGAGGCTTTTTTTTTTTAAAGGACTGGCACCGGTTAATGGCAGCTTGAAGAAAGGCTGTTACCTGCAGGGTAATTGCTGTGACAGCAGCAGCCAGTGGCACTGACAGCATTATTGTGCTGCCAGCTCAAGGGTCTGCCAAGTGGAGGGGCAGCACAGGCTGGTGTGAGGAGGGGAGAGCAAAGAGCAGGGACAATTTTCTATAATGGTTTAGCAAGAGGGTCTAAATCAGTTTGGGTTGGTGCCTCTAATTCTAACACAACAACCAGCTCTCAACGAGAGTTCAACAGGCAGTGAAGCAACTTTGCTAGAAAGAAAACAGGTTATTGAACCCACCACCAATAAGAAAAGCCCCAAAATAAGTACAAGAATCAAAAAGGTAAAACAAAAACTGTGTCACAATGATTTACACACAGTCTGAGAGAAACAGGAGACAGCTTACACATTGAGTTTTGGCCTTGAATGAGAGGTCTGGAGTAAGAGAGTGTACACAAATATTCATAACCAACAGCCACCACACATACACACACTCGCACCCCACTTTTCAGAAGAGAATGGGGGGGAGGGGGGCAGGAATACAGCACAAAATATACATTCGGTGCTTGTGAGAAGTTTCCTTTTCCCAATCCTCATGCAGACATCAGCACTCTGTGATGTCTCTGCCATACTTCTAGCTCCCATCGGCTCAGGGCTCTTCTTTGAGGCTACAGTTGAGGCAAATGTGGAGGATACGTTTCCAGACTCTCTCTGTTTGACCAAAGGCTTAGGAGATCAGTATTTGTGATCTCTCTTTCTCTCTCTTAGTAGAAACTTCTCTCATTCTCTCAGTGGCAGAGTATACAGGATCTTTGCCAGCCTGGTGGGGGAAATGCCAACATGGCACCAGTTACATGGAGCCACCCCTGTTATGGGAATCGGCTTTTCAGGGTCTCATCCAAGGGCTTTCCACAGGCCTTATGCAGAGCCTCCCTTTCTTCTCCTCTGTGGTCAGGCACCAAGGGAGGTGGAGGGTTAAGAGCTCACCTCTGCCTGGCATCTTCAAGGGCGTTCACTGTAGAAGTGGCTGTGTGGAGGAGCTGCCCTTACTCTGGTCCACTGCCAAGGACAGGAATGAGCTGATGTGGCTTTTCTGTATCTGAGCCCTCAGTTAAAGAGGGGAGGGCTGTACTGGGGAGTGTATCAACTGAGTACATCTACCTCCCCAACTGGTTTCCTCTATAGCCTCTGCTGGCTGGAGCTTACAAGAAGTGTTGAGAAGTGCTCTCCTAGGTCTTGTGCAGGGGGTTTGTGTCTATGAGGAGTCTGGGGTGTTAGTGATGTTGCTCTTCCTGCCATGGTAGGGACATCTACTGCAGATTGTTCTGCTATCTGCATGCTAAGCCAGCCAGCCAGCACTATTTCCACTCCTTTGCCTCAGAAATTGTGAATACAGAGATCATGTCAACTGTCAGGAGAGATATGCAGCTTGGGCAGGAGGCAACAGAGCATGTCACACTCATCCTGTCCTCTCAGTGGAACATTCACCCCTTGTGGGACTTGACAATGAAAAGGTGGACACTCACCAAATGCTATCTGAATTCAAACTGGCAATAAAGGTTGCCAGGATAGAGGAAAGGTTAAGAGCTTTGGGACTATTTAGCCAAGAGAAGACTGAGAGGAGATGTGATCCATGTCTATAGATACCTAAAATACCATTTTCAGTGGTAGTGGCCAGTGAAAGAACTAGGAGCAATGGGCACAAACTGAAACACAAGAGGTTTCATTTAGATATAAAGAAAAGCAGGTGGCACTGGAACAGGTTCTCTAAAGAGTTTGTGGAGTCTCCTACTCCACAAATATTCAAAACTCACCTGTATGCAGCCGCCTGCAATGTGCTTAAGGCAGTTCTGCTTTAGCAGGAGGTTGGACTAGATGACCTCTAAAGGTCCCTTCCAACTCCAGCGATTCTGTGAAAATTGGTTGAGAAACTCAGGGCAAGAATTCAGAAGTGAGATTAAAGTAAGCTGGGCCGGTTCAGAGGGTACATGATGAGAACAGATCAAATAGCAGTGACCAGAAAAGGGCTGGAATCAGAACAGAGATTTAGGTTTGTATGAGACCCATATGACACAGAATGAGACCAAAATGAAGAAACTGGAAAGCAGAGACAGTGACAGGATGAGGATTGAGAGAAGGGGAGAGATCAGACTGTCACAAAGAGGCAGAAGGAGATGATCAGAAGAGTAAAAGCTAACAGAAACTGGACAGAAAAGCAAACAGCTTCCCAAGGATACTCCTGTACAAGATACAGGCAAACCCTGGCCTCTGAACACCATTGTTTCTGATTTCTGAACATATCTTTCAGCAAAAACCCCATAGGCAGTGCAGGTAGCAAGGTAATGTCATATATTTGCAGGAACTTCTTTTCACCCATTTATGACAGATAAGGGCAAAGTTCCCCTGTAGCAGAAAGGAGGGCACATGCCACATATTCAAAAATGCATGGAAACTTTTGATGTTAATCCTTCTACATTTCAGTTTCCTTTCTCTAACAATATCTTCTCCCTATTTCCTTTCTCTAACAGTATCTTCCTCCCCTCATACCAAGATGTTGTCAAAAACAATGAGGCATTCATTCATGAGTCAAATCATGGTTGGACTCAATGATCTTAAAGGTCTTTTCCAACCTAAACAATTGTATGATTCCAGTTGTGGACATCAGAAGAAATCCACTCTAAAAACCACCAGACAGGGCACAGAACAGGATTGTGATTGTGCACTCTAAAATAACATGGAGCTAGTCATTCAATCACAAAGAGAGAGCAAAATAAAAGCAATTAAACAAATTTCTTGTTAAATGGACATCACTTAGGTTTTACTGTGGATAAGACAGAAGTTCTAGGGGAAAACAGCCTGTTTCCACACAATTAAGAATAATATGTGATTTCCCCCTCATAACAAGACTGATGCTTTCTGTCATTTCCTAATGGTTTGCATCTTCTTTAATATCAGATACCCTGCATGTGTGGAAGTGTTTTGTCTTGGATGGATGAAGGCGTGTGGGGGTCCAATACAAACAACACAAATCTATTAAACTTACATGGCCTTGTGAATTACATTACCTTTAGGTTTTCTAGTAAAAAAATTACAAAAAATAGACCAACTAGTTGAAGGTGTAAAGAAAATACTCAAAAGAGGTTATGCTTCTCAGCAGATACTAACAATGAGGTTACAATACTTGCAGGAACCAAGGGACCTCTGCTTCCTAGAGGAATGAATGACCTATAACCACAGACGCTTACACTGGATATTCAATCTGTGGTTTTAGCACATCATAATGATCTGTGGAAAGTTAGGAAAAAAGTAAGCTTGAAGACAAGGATTTATTTACCAAAGTAAAAGATTAGCTACTACAGAATAGCAAATGTATTTATAAGCCAGGAGCTATTTTTAAGGGGGAAACAATTAATTTTAAGAAGTGCAACCAGATGTGCATCAAGAATGATAAATTGAATGGGCTTTTTATAAAAGTGAAAGACTGTAGTCTGATCTGATAACAGGGTAAGAACAAATGACTGTGTTTAGAGGTACCAGTAAATCCAGTACAGGCGTCTGTATGTCAAATTCAAAATATTCCAAGGTCATCATCTTGAAAGTGAGTAGTTCAGCATTTTAAGTGATGAAAAGATAATGTATTATGGACATTATTGCACCTGGTGTAAGCATCATTCCTGCAATGTAGCAGCTTTGATTAAGCGTGTCCTATGGAAGCTGTTCAGTTAGAACAGCTGTTTCTGTAGTGCCCTACGTACATCCTATGATGATGATATAATACGTAACATTGTTTTAAAATTATTCTGCAATTTTTATTCATAGTGCATTTGTTTAGACATTGCAGCTTTAATGTGCCACATGGAAAATCTTTGACTACATTGGAGCAACATTTACATTCCATAATTCTTGTAATAGGAGTGTGGTATGAACTTTTGTTATAAGGATAGTCCTAAAAGGACTGTTACAACCATTTGCAGATTAACATGTTGCACACTCCTTCAAGTCACCCAGGAAAGAAGGGACGGAGGTAATTACACATTCTCTGCTCTCATTTCTAAGCAGCCCATTAAACAGAAATAGAATTAATTGAGGAAGGGAGCTCAAAAGATTATTTAATCCAATCCCCCTGCCACAGCA
>VZRI01010152.1:0-29358 GCA_013397515.1 Upupa epops | reverse complement strand
GCACAGCCTCATCTTGTTGGGGGACCTCTGCCTGGTATTCCTCTGCTGCCGTGTTGGTACCATGGTTTTTTTGGTTTGGTGGTTTGAAATTTGGTTTTTGTTTGTTTTGGTTTGTTTTTTTTTCCCTGTGGCAGCCAATGGTCAGCGTCTGGGCCTGTGCTCTGTGGCTGCTGCGAGAGGGCTGAGCAACTCCTGGTTTTGCCTCCTTTAAAGAGGTCCAGTGCTGCACCCCCCACATTGATTGCCCAGCTAAAGCCACAAGAGGACCAAAACTCAGCCGACTCGCCACAGTTTCCCCATGCAGGAAAACCCCCACATTACCCTGAAACCTTGGTAAAACACATCAGGGGCTGTGCTCTGTGGCTGCCGCCTGAGGTCTATTCCAGCAGTGAAAATACTGACTTTGCTACAATTCTAAAGCCTTCAAATGATAACGAGGGCTTGATCGAAGCTGGCCCTTAGCACAAATGAAATGAATGTGCTTAGAAATATCAGGAGCCAAGAATCATCCGTATCATCATTTTGTGTTGGAACTAAATCTGGCTCCTACCCCACTCATGATTTTGAGCAGTGGACCACTCATGTGAGGCTTAATTAGAATGACATGAAAAATACCATTAGTGACCTCCTGGAGCAAAACAGCTATAAAAGCCATGTAAATCAAATTAAAGAGAAGTCCCAAATGTTAGCAGCTCTGCATAGATGGCCTACCATCTCAGCTGTGGTTTCTGCCAAGCAGGAAAATATTTTTCCGCAAGCCACACTTGTGCTTCCTTAGTTCTGAGCAGACTAAAGACTCAGACAGTCTGAGAGTCAACAGAATTTTAAAATATTAAAAGTAAAAATCTGTTTCAATTTTTTTCTTTCCAAGTTTTACACATTTGCTGCATAAAAACATAAGTAAACGTGAATCCATTAAAAAAAAAGCAAAAAAACCCACATCTTGGAGCTTTTAATTATACCAAAACCAGGCTGAATCCCAGCTACTTTCACATGATTGCTTTTCTCCTGTGTGATATTAATTATCAAAGCAAAGATGCTGTTAAGCAAACATAGTCATTATGCAAAGCACCATTCCAGTTACCTAACTGAAGTATCCTTCTGAGTATTCTACCAAAGTGCCACATTCTTTTCCCCTTATCAACCACCAATAATTTTTATGAAGCAGCTGAGAATTTGTTTGGACTTGTAAGTGAAAAACAAATTACACTTGCCCAGTGCTGCCCTGATATAATTGTGGTTGGATTTTTAGTTTCACAATCTGGTTACACTTAGTGTTATACTTCCTATTTCTAAATTAAGGTTTAGGGAACCAATGCATTTCCAATAAGATCATTAACTGAAGGCCCACCAATAATCCTGGGGGCTGCAACTTTCAGTATGGTTTAAACTAGAGCCATCTTGTATATGATTTGTTTCAAAACCCACAGGTTTTTATCATGCACAAGATGTTGGGAAAACATGTTGAAAAAGCACTCTGTAAATCAACTTGACAGACAAGTCTAAACTTTCCTTAGCCAAGAAAATTATTTGGTCATTTCTAGATACTGATTATCTACAGTAATTTCACAAGAGGCTGCTGGCTACAGCACCATACAGTTTGAAATTCTGCAGCCTATGGAGACAGCACACAAGCCAGATCCACAGGTGTACATGTGCTATACAGAGGGCAAACCAAGAAGCCCTATCACGCACTGCACTTAGTACATGGCTTTGACCACTTCATCTCACCACTTCTGCCAACAAATCCATTTTCTCTCGGACTACTTCTAACATTCCAGTCCTCTGAGCAATTCTAAACAATCATTGTTTTCCAAACATCAGCATGCCACAAAAATGCTTTCTACTTTCCTCCAAATACAAAATTTTTCTCAGAAAATAACCCTAGCCTGATGCCAACACCAGGCAATATCTAAAGATTTGTGATGCTATTTTGTGACTGCAGGAACTGTAGGTTTAGATTATGGGGGGGGAAAAAATCAAGTCATTACATGTCAAAGAAATTATGTTGTGTTTCATAGAAAAGCCTGGGCAGGGGGGTGGGGGTGAGAAGAGTTTTATACTAGAGTTCAGTTCCATTAGAGAATGATGACAATGACTTCTGTAAACAAATTCTCTTTGGTTTCACTGGGACTATTTTTAATCCAGGAGTTGCAGACCATTAGAAAACAAACATTATTAACAGTGGTTTTAATGACAAGCCTTTACCATATTCTGAATCAATAGAGTATGTGGCAACCACTCAAGAGATTCTGTCTACTGAATTATTTAAGCAGATCACAGTTCCTTGCTTAATATCCTGTGTTCTAAACTTAGTTCTAGCTTAACTCAGCCTTAGTAAAAACACAGTGTCATCTAATTCCAGCGCACACAAAGATATACAGTAAAGGTATTTATGTAGCTAGAAAAGAAAATAGATGTGCAGTTCCTTAGAGACTTTTAAAATGCCAGGTGGTCTGCATGGATAAGCAAGCACTTGTCAACCTTAGTCAACTGCAGAACAAAGCCTACAGAGAGTGGAAATGAGGGCATGTAAGGAATGTGTAAATGCAGCCCAGAAGGCCAACTGTATACTATGCTGTATCAAAAGAAGCGTCACCACCAAGTTCAAGAGACGTAATTCTCCCCCTCTATACTTGTGAGAACTCGGAGCACCATGCCCAGTTCTGGCGTGTCCAGTACAAAATGGACACAGACTGTTGAAACAAGTCCAGAGGAGGCCACAAGGATGATCAGAGGGATGGGCCCCTCTTCTATAGGGACAGGGGAACTGGGGCTGATCAGCCTGGAGAAGAGAAGGTTCTGGGGGGAACTTCCAGTTCCTGAAAGAGCTACAGGGAAGCTGGAGAAGGACTTTTTCAGAGGGATGCTAATGCTAGGAAAAGGAGGAAAGGTTTTAAACTAGAAAATGGTAATTTAGTTGGATTTTAGGAAGAAATTCCTCACTATGAGGATGTTGAGGCACTGGAACAGGTTGCTCATGAAGGCTGTGGATGTTCCATCCCTGGAATAATTCAAGACCAGGATGGATGGGGGTCTGGGAAACCTGGTCTATGTGTTTTGCTCACACTTCTTAAGGTTATGCTGAAAAACAAACCAAGTATCAGTCAAAATTAAAAACAAAAAGTCAAAATCAGAAAGATAAGAATTTAATACAAACTGCAACCCATGCTCTGGGTTGACTTCTCTTTAATTGTTGCAGGGTAAGCACTAAGACCTCCAGTTTCAGGGATCAGTAAATTATGGACTTCAACTAACTTTGGTGAAAGCCTGAAACACCTGATTTTTCATAGATGAGGAGTTATTCTCACTGGTAAAATTATCAGGAGCTAGTTTAATCCTTCCTATTAAAACCACGTCTTTTTCACATAGAATGACTGGTTTAAATGGGTGAAAGAGTTACCACTTTGTAAATTAATTAAATATTTTAAATGTTAAAAATTATTAAAAAGATAACTTAGTAAAAATATTATCAAAGATAAGCCTTTCTGTAGCATTAGTGGGTGAGAGCAAACATGCATTTAAGAGCAAAGTACTCTCAAGAACACTAAAGATTCTACTTAGTTTGTCCTGAGGGAAAATTTTGCATAAATTTAATTGGAAAGCCTGTAAATTCCAAGGCAGAGTTTAAGTGATATGATTAAATACTGACGCTAGAGTAAAATAGTATTTTGACAAAGTTTCATTTCAGAACATGATGCAGTCTGAAAAGTAGAAAATACTATTTTGTTAAAAGTTGCTTCTCATAGTTTCTGATTTACTCCTCTGCAGCACGGACTTGTACTCACCTGTTTTGATATTAGAAAAGCAAGCTGGCATATAAATACTATTACAGTCTGGCCTTACATAGCATGTTGTCAAATATTGGTGAACATTGCCAGCACGAGACCAATGTTTGTTTCCATAGCCTCATCTTTGAGAAGAAAGAAGAAACAGTATAGCAACTGGTGGAGATTAAAAAGTAGATCCTAGCTTTCTTCTGATTTTTTTAGGTAGATGTTTTTTGCAAGCAAATACAACCTTGAACACATGGAGTGCTCCTTCCCTCCTTTTGTACACATTGTTGTAGAAAATAGCCTGACTCCAGTGCTGGATTGTTAGATAATCACTAGAGTAGCCAAAATATAGCATGAATAATTGAGCTTGAAAAAAGGAATAAATTAAAATAAAAATAACACATGAATGCACTTGAAATCCAACTAACATTGGTAAAATTTCTGGGAACATCCCTTTGTTATTCAGCAGAACAAACAGCTTTGCAATTCCCATGGAATTTTAGTAAGCATTTTCCCATTTTCTCATGTTAACCACTCTATGGATACGAGCCAGTCATGAGCCCTCACAGCCTCCTGGGCTACATTACATCTCCAGTGGGCTGAAGGAGGTGATCCTTGCCTTCTAATCAGCACTGAGGAGACCATGTCAGGAGTGTCAAGTCCAGTGTAAGAGGGACACAGAGTGAGTCCAACAAAAGCCATAAGGATAGTAAGAAACATAATCATCTCTCATATAAGGAGTGGTTGAGAGTGGTATGACTGGTCAACCTGGAAAAGAGCAGACTTCAGAGGCACTCTGTAGTGTACAAATACCTGACAGTAAGAGTAAAGATTATAAAGCTGCAGCAAAAGAACTTGAAGCAATGACCACAAACTGAAATCTTCAAACATCAAAATGGATACAACCCTTTGAGCAACCTGTCCTAGCTTACCTTTACTGAAGCTGGAGGGGTTGGAATTGATGATGTTCAAAGGTCTCCTCCAAACTTGGGTATTTTGCTATTATTCACAGAAAACAGGGTCAGGGAGGCAGAAAGATCACTGTGAAAGACCACCTAAAAGCCTTGCCCAGTTGCTTCACTGAAAAATATTGTCCTACACTGAACTCGTACTAATCTCTAATTTACACCCCAAACCAGGCTATCTAGTCCAGATTTCACTGTGTTTGGTGAAAAGAGTTGTGTCCCTGTGAACGGAAAACTTAGACAAATGTGTCAGGGAAAATGCCTGTATTTCTTCCCTGTAAATATTACCCAAATTACATATACCAGCTAGGTAAGAAGTTATACTGCAAAATTTCATAATGGTATTACTGACGGCAAACTGTTCTAATGTGAATTTACAGCCTGACTCTTTGTTCCCAAATGACCAGCCTATTCCTGTTAGATGCAGCATTACACTCATAGAAGTTTCATACAGACAAACTGACACTAGAGGAAATCTTTGGGTCATCACCCCAAGTGAACTCTGGAATGAAAGCACACCTGGATTACAAAAACCAAAAAAAGCCTATACTGGTGCTGAGGTTTTAATTTCACTTTATGAGAGCTAGATTGAGCAACTCCACAGTTTGCACATTTTGAGCTTAAAAGCATTCCCACAAGCCTGCAACAACTGACGTAATGTTTTGTGGGTCTGCCCTATAAACTGTTAAGAGAACATACCCATCTAAAGAAAACTGGCAAAAACCAGGGTAAGTTAATACTGGAGCTAAACTCATTGCATTGCATGTAGTAGTTTCAGCCAGAAGGTAAAAAAAGTCACCGCTGGTACACAGTACAGGTTTTTCATATATGAAGAGGAATTATGCTTTTTAACATGAACTTTTGTGTGACACTGAACATACTGTCTAGNCAACAGACCTGAGCAGAAATAAACAGAAATTTGTAAATATTTGCTGGCATCTTGTCTGGCATCTTGTCCAAATTAAGAATCACACTGTTAGATGGTACTCATAAACAGTGCAGGAAAAGGCCACTGCAGACATCTGAAACACTTAATAATGGATATGTACAGAGATCTCATCAGCCTTTAGAATCACTAAAGCTAAATTTTATTGCTTCAGCTGATTCTATGCAAGCTGTTTCCCATTAGTCAAATTTACTATCAAAACTCTTGGAGGTCAAGATAGCAAGGGTATCAAAAGCAAAAAAAACTCAAGACCTTAAGTGGCAAAGCTCTACCTCTAATGTCAAAGTTAATAAAGGTTGCCTAGCGATACCCTTGTGTACTTCTGAACAGCACAAACCGATGAAAGTTTCTCTGATTCAACCATCCTTAATCTCAGACTTACTTACCTTTTCTTGTTTTTGGTCAGATGCTATTTAAAGTTTTTAAGTTAATTCTTGTTTAAAGAAAAAGGCAAACTGACTTCTTGTCTAGTTGACATTGTCTTTTACTAAAAGCTCCTGCTGAAACAGCAGTGGCTGTTGGGGATATATCCTGAAACCAGCTTTCTGTACAACTTAGACATTTGCCTTTTTGCTGCAAGTAAAGTAAAGAAAACACAGATAAACCAGATTTATGTATCAATTACAAGGATGTTTAAGGAAGACATTCTCTTACCTACTGCACAGAGCTGAAGCAAATGAACTCCGCTCACCAGAACTGCCAACTGAAAAAAAGGTCTCCACAATTTTCTACATAAAACAAATAAAATCAAAGCCAAGTAACTAGATTCAGCGATTTGCAAAACTACTAGAATGTTGCAGCATAATGTGTTTAAAAGTGGTCTTGTGGGGAGATTGCGCTGATTTAATCTCAGATGTGATATAATTTGAAGGTTTAAAAGATTGTTGTCTGTGTGAAATAAACACATTTCATTCCAACCAAGTACAGCTTCACTGTCAGCACTGCCTACTCTTACAGCATGAGGCCCAAGTACAGCTTCGACATTTTCAAAGCTGCTCCTTGAGTGGCAGCTTTGAAAAAGCACTCAGAGCTATCTCAACAGATGTTCCAAAGGACCTGGCCAGGGACAAGCTAATGAAAATTATATGCTCATGGAAATCTTCTACTCCAAAGCAACATACTGCAAGAAACGTATTAACATGGGTTTAGCCATTCTAAGGGCATAAAGGCTTACATGCAGATTTTGTGTTTGGCCTACTCTGTTTTCAACTCTGCAAGTTCATGGACTCTCTTATGAAAAAATTTAGGATACAACATATATTTTTGTTTTTATCACCTGATTGTTTAATGAAAACAAACTCGGAGTACTTGGGATGGAATATCAAAGCGCTGATAGAAAGACTAGGTGCTTATGTGAGGGAATAATGATCTTTGACATAACAGTTTCACAAACAAACCATTTACGCTCAATTCAAAAAAATATATAGCTAGTTCATTTTCTGCTTTAAAACAATGATGGGGGCTCGGAACTCTGGAGTTCCCAAGCTGTGGCGAACTTAGAGCATGAGGAAGACTTGACAATGCCACTAACAACAACTTAAAGATCCACATTTAAAAGGAAAGCTTGAACCAAGAATAATTTCCCCAGCTTAAACTACTTACTTTTTTTAATTGGGTTAAATCCTCATTTCTCCTTATAATTCCAAACAATTTCTGCAATGCTAGAACTAGAAGGAAAAGCAGGACATTCTTGTTGCATCCAAGTATACTTGGATAAAGGTACCAAACCTTAGATTCTCAATGTGGGATAAGATTTTTCCATAATCCCCTCATTATTTAAATGCCTATCTGAGAATAAAAATAAGAAGAACCAATACCCAAAGGATTCTTGAATAAAATGCAAGCAAAAAGAACTAACATGGTGCAAAATCAAGAATTACATGCCTACACAAAACATGAGGGTCCTTTTAACAGTACGATCCTTTTAAAAATTTTGCATTTTCTGAGCTATATCCATTCACGCTGATAATAGTGAAAGACTCCCCTTCTCCCCTTACTTCAGTATGAGTTGCATTAGGCTTAATGATGAACTTAGAGCCGCATTAAAAATACCAGCGTGCGTTGCTTTGAAAAAAGTGCCTTTTTTTTTTTATTGTGAAATGTTCCTTTGGACTTACAAAAGGAAAACGCTTTGCATTTTTTTCTTCTGAAAAAACAGACCCCAGACATTTGGAAAGTGTCTGCTCTGAGTCACAGGCACAGGAACCCGAGAAGCACCCCTTTATGCAATCAAAGCCATTCACCCTTCCAGTGTTACGTGCACGTCAGTACATCAGACGCACTATTTCGGGTGTTCCACAGGCATGCTGCGATTAGACATGGTCTTGGCAGACTTTGCAAATCCTGTCTCAGCTTGACCTGACAGTTCAACCTTGCGAAGCTGGAGCTTCTAAATGTTCCCATGCCACTGAGCAGGGACCTCAGCACAGAGATTCGAACACATCAAAGAATCCTTTGACTGCTGAGTTATGCGGAGACTCCCTTCTCCTGATCTAAGGTTCCAAGGAGAGAGACTACATTTTTGCTGTGTTAGCTTTAGAAGTCATACACTTTCTGCAGAAGGGGTTATCTTGTGTCCACACTCTCTGATCTAAGCTAATGTTTATTTACAGACGCTGTAAAACAGGAGATCAGGAACATTTCATGGGATTACTTGTGGTCTGCTCTATAAAGGGCTCTTTGAAACAACCTTCCAGGGTGTGGGGGAAAATGCACCTGTAATAGCCACAATTAGGATATTTTTTTCTCACCAGGAAAATGCCTAACTCCTTTTGTATGGACATGAGCAATCACTTAGATGTGTATTTTGTTTTCATGCTTTCATAGAAAATGGAAAATAAACCACGAAGAGTATTATAGTTTGGTTCAATCATTTTTAGAGCTGGTGAGCCCAATACCTGATATAAAAAACTCCAAACCATCTACTGGTTCAGTGGCTCATAGGTAACTTTTTTTCCTCCTCCTTACTCACCTTGGTAGTGTCTGGAATCTTTTAGTCTTTGTTTTCAAACAAAAATTATCCTCCAAGTCTTGAATAGGAAAATGGTGATACTTAACTCAAATGCTACTGGCATAAATGACTTCTTGGACAGGATGAAAAAAATAAGAACAATTTGCATTGTGATTTTCTACTTCTCTAAAATGTTTTAAATTACTCCTTTCAAAGGCTAAGTAATATTTACCAGTAGCATGGGTGCTGGTATTAGATGACAATTGTTGTCAAATTCTAATGAATAAAGCAAACTCCCAAAGCACAGGACTGCTCTGGATCCCTTGGAGAGAATATTTGGATAAAACATTATGTCAAGTGCCTCAGTTATTCCTTTATTCCTGTTATCCCCCCTACTTTATATAAGAATTTAAAAAAAATCTGTTTTTAAAAGCTCAGTAAAAATCGCAGCTAGCCAAGAACATTAGAGCAGATAATCACTACATGAACACGTAACAAAAATATTTTTGGAGAGGTGCTTTTTTTGACCCTAGGCTACTTTCAGTTTCTGAGATGTCTTCTGAACATGCAAATCTGTGATATACACAGCGTACTCCATTTGTCACCTGGAAAAGATAACAAGGAAATGCTGCTTGTTGTCCTTTAACGCCCAAGTGCAGCCAGGAATACAGGCTCAGTCATGTCCTGGATGCATTAGGGTTTGACGGGGTTCTCATGTATATGGTTGCTTATCTTGCAACTGTATAAATCATGCTTGACAGCCCTCAGAACTGAGGAAAGAGACTACGATTTGTTGCAAGCACATGTGTTTGAATCAGGGCTTGGGTTTGCCCATAAAATGTCAGTCAACACCATTCTGTCCTGCACTTCTTTATGTCTGATTACAGAGGTTTAGTGTGCACGCGCTACGCTTCTCATTGCGTTCTCCATTACTAGATGAGGTACAAACTAATAAAAAGAGCAGGGGGTCTCAGTACTATTTAAGCAACAGTACTACTAGCTGCTGCTAAGTGTCGTTTGACTGTCTTGAATTTTTCTGTGTGAACTCCACTGGTTGTTTCACAAAATAATCTACAGACATATTTTTAAAAATTTGCATTGTTTATATTAAATTTCTCTGTGTATTAAGTCAGGCTGCAGCTGGTTCTGTTTAATTAAAACGAAACAAGGGCTCTTTACTTTCTGTTCTCCATTTGTGTGAACATTTTGAAAGAACCCTTGCTTTTCTCTGAGAAAATACTACTCCTCAAACCACGCCACTGCCAATGTACCATTGCCAGAAACAGAGGGGAGCAGAACTGGATACCTTTTAAGTGTTAAGGAAAGACTTCTATATAGCTAATGTTTTATCAAGTGCAGAGTGGAATCCTTTATAGAGCAATGCTGAAGACCAAGATGACTTGGCTAGTGTCACAAAGGGAATAAAAGGTTTGTTCTCTTAAGAAGAAAGCTGTGTTTTCCACCCTTGCCATTTAATAAAAACAACCGAAATGTACCCTTTAGAAATTTAATTACTGTTCAGTCCTCATACAATATCAGAAGACCTTTAATCCTGACTTGGATGTGTTCAAGTGGGCCACAAATACATTTGATTTTTAGGGAAAAACCAGAATCCTACTTAATATTATTCCAGGAAAAACATGTCTGATGCTGACGTCATGAATGAAGATCTGTATTTATAGCTCACTACCATTTTTCCAGTATCCTGCTCATTAAAGATATAATGTCATTCTAAGTGCACAGACTTACACTGGTAAGGATCATTTTATGTGCAGTGTAATATTTCAGATAGGTTAATTAAAAAAAACAAAAAAGAAATCAGACTTTTAATTGTAAATATTTTTTGTTCTTCAAAAATAATTCTGTTAAACCTTTCCCATTCAGAAGCAACTCAGTGCTAGTTTCTGCACTACTTACTGAAGTTGAATTTTAATTTATCACTTCAATTGGCTTTCAGATCTCATAACAGGTACTTCAGGTTCTTCCAAAGGCACATAAGCAACTGAAATTCCTCCTCAGTTACATATCCATATCTACAAAACAAGAAGAAAACCTGAGTGAGTTATACCATATCAGCAGCCTTGCCAAATTTTGCTTGCAAGATTATAGCCTAGAAACACTAAACATGTAACGAGGCTATTTTCTGCCATGCAGCTGCTTCTTCACAATACTTCTTTAGGTTTGTAATACAAGCTGTAGATCATGAAATAATATTTTTGGTTTGAAAACACATTTAAGATTATCAGGTCCAACCATTAACCAGCATAGCCAGGTCACTGCTAAGCCCTCAGCACCACAGCTATGTGTATTTTAAACACCTCCAGGGGTGGTGAATCCTCCACTGCCCTGGGCAGCTTGATCCAATGTTTGATAACATTTGCAGTGAAGAAATGTTTCCTCATATGCAGCCTAAATGTCCTCTGGCACAACTTGAGGCCATTTCCTCTTGTTCTATCTCATGTTATTTGGGAGAACAGACTGATGCCACCTAACTACAACCTCCTTTCAGGTAGTTACAGAAAGCAAGAAGGCCTTCTTTCTGCCTCCTTTTATTGAGGCTAAACAACCCCAGCTCCCTCAGTCACTCCCCATAGGACTTGTGCTCTAGACCCTTTATGAGCTTCATTGCCTTTCTCTAGACACTCTCCAGCACCTCAAAGTCCTGCTTGCAGTGAGACGCTCAAAACTGAACACAGTATTCAAAGTAGGGCTTCACCAGTGCCATGCACCTGTGGGCAATTACTTCTCTTTAACTACTGGCCACAGTATTACTAATACAAACCTTTGTTTGCCTTCTTGGCCACCTGGGTACACTGCTGGTTCACATTCAGCCAGGTGTTGACCAACATGCAGCTTTCCAACCACTCCTTTCCAGGCTTACAGCATCGCATGGGCTTGTTGTGACCTAAGGGCAGGACCCCACACTAACCCCTGTTGAACTTCACACAATTAACCTTGTTAACCCATTGACCCAGCCTAAATGCTTTACTAAAGTCCAGGTATGCCATGTCCACAGCCCTTCCTTCATCCATTAAGTGGGTCACCTTGTCATAGAAGGAGGTGAGGTTAGTCAAGAAGGATCTGCCTTTCACAAATTCATGTTGACTGGGCATGATCACCTGGCTGTCCTGTGCACGCCACATGATGGCAGTCAAGATGATTTGCCCCAAAACCTTCCCCAGCACCAAGGTCACACTAAGAATGCACATTTCATTGAGATCACACAAGAAACAAAAGAAGTGCTTGCACAGTCTTCCTCTTGAGAAACATGCAGTGCACTTAGTCCCACATAGATGATCATGTTTAAAGCTGGAAATCTTTTATTCTTAAATCCATCGTGTAATTAAATTATAAAATCCACTGGGTTGGCAAGGTACCTTTAAAGGTCATCTAGCCCAACCCCTCTGCAGTGAGCAAAGACATTTAGAACTAGAGAAGATTGCTCAGGGCCTCATTGAGTCTGGCTGTGTTTCACCACTTGTAAAAAATTTCTTCCTAGTATCCAACCTACATTTCCCATCTTGTGGTTTAAAACCATCACCCCTTGTCCTATCACATCAGGCCTATCCCCATCTTTCTTGTAGGTTCACTTTTAAGTACTGAAAAGCTGCGGTAAGGTCTTTCTGGATCCTTCTTTTCTCCAGGCTGAACAACCCGAACACTTGCAGCCTATCCTCATAGCAGAGGTGTTCCAGAGATTTTATTACTATTGTTCAGAAGTTTTAATTTGCACCACATAAGGCTTACTTTTATTTAGAGAAGACTGCAAAACAGTGCCTTGGGTTCACTAAGTTTATGAATGATTCACACGAAGTCTTTCCCATGGTGTTTTAGCTTTGTGTTATATTTATTTGCATTTTCATGACAAATCAGCTTTTCAGGCCCAGAAGTCCTTCTTTTGTAAATACATGAGACATTTCTTTAGAATGCGTAAGTGAAACTGCATTATTCAGAGATTTATCACTACCATAATGAATTCTAGATTAGTAATGTCCCTTCTACCTTTGAAATATTTAAAATAGTTTCCATAAAGACTTGCCCAAACTCTCAGAACGAACAAAAAAAAAAGTTGATCGCTCTTCCGTGTTAGATTCTGCTGTACAGGCCATTCCTGAAAAGGAGAAAACTAGAGTAAGAAAAAAACCACAAGCTCAATTAGGTCTCCTTAGTTCAAGAGACTAAGCTGGAAAGGAAAATCTGAGCTGCTCCTGAACTTTCCCAAACCAGTCTGTTTGTACTATCTTTGCAGTTTACAGTAACTTGTACTATTTTGGTAGAATATATTTTCCTTACCCTGTTTCATAATTGGTACAGGTGGGAGGTCATAAATGATTCTCCTACTATGACTATTTCGTGCCTGGGGTCCTACATCTCAAGAAGGAGCCAAGTGTCTTTAATTAGGTCTTCTTAGCCTTTTGTTTACAGCTCTTTCAAAATGTCTTGGTTTCACATTTGTTAACTTTTTTACATCACACGCATACTGAAGCTGTGATTTAGGAATTTCATCAAATATAGATTGGAAGTAGTCTAGAGCATTGTTGAGATCAAGAGGGGCAAAGCAAAATCTTAAGTTACACATTAATAATGTGTATGTATTTTGCAAGGAATCACAAGATCTCTGTGTAAATAATATTTCTATATCCTTTTACTCCTGGTATCTTCCTCTTTCAGGTCTTTGTTTTTGCTGTTACCTCCTTTTTACTGAGATTAACTGTTACAGGTTCTCAGAAAGAACTGAAGAGTCAGGGACTTTATACAAGTCATATGAACTTACTGCTTGTATAGAACCAAAGGTCCATTATTTCAACAAGCAAATTGTGAGTCTCATTTTCAGCACTTCAGTTCTGTTCTTGCGTACATACTCCATTTTTCCCTCTGCATTATCTGGAGCAAACTTCCTGTAGTAGCTGAGGATGAAAACACTCCAGACAGTCTAGCTGATAGCAACAGCAGTTTCTCAGAAATTGCTTTGGTTTTATGCTGGAGAACAGCCAGGAACTGCTTCTCTTGCAGTTGTCTCCAAAGGGCAACATTTGTGCCAAAACTCTGAAGCACAGTTAAATCACAAACACTACTAAATCTCCTGAAGAAACATGTTAACACAAAAAAAGTCAATAGAAACTGTACTTCTCTATATCTCTCTGTTTTATGGGCAGTAGAAAAGCAAGCTCCTGAAGCTGCTACTCTGCTCTATGACAAGGCATCGCTAACCTCCTAATGGACTAATTCCTTTTTGTTGCCGGTACAAACCTAATAGAAGATGTTCTCTAAGCAGCCTCCAGTCTGTTTTGTTGTCCATGAAGTTTGACAGGAACTCCAGATAAAATGTCAGTACTCGGTATTGTAGACCCTGGTGCTTAAAGGCTGGACAGAGAATATCAGCTTAATTATTTCAAACTGAATTCAGAAGATCATTTCACCCATTTAGTTTGAAGTCAACATCTCCCACACACTAAAATAAACAAGCAGAGCACAATGTAAGGATCACTTCCAGAATCTTAGAAGTGGTATTCATAGTTAAAGGCATACTGAACATCTAGGGATCACACTGCAGAAGCCTTTCCATACCTTCTGCATTGGGCAATGTTTATTTAAACTACATTGGCTGAGTATGCAACACCCATAGAATGGTTCAGAAGGGACTATCCATACTACTACTTAATCTGTGCTTGAGGTAGCACAAACAGATCTCAGAGAATAAGGTTTTTTTTCAGTTTTTCTTCACAGTACAGGATGCACTGGTGTCACTCACCTTCCACACAAGTCAAAGCCAAAACCAGGAAATGGGTTATAAAGGTATGAGATTTCCAAATGGCAGCATTACTGAAATATGCATACACTTTTTTACATCACAACAAAAAATACCTGATCTGTTATATTTTAGTTGTTTACAACAAGCAATGTAACAGCAGCAGCAGAACACTCTATTACTAGCTTACATTCCAGGCCAAGTCTCATAAAATCTAAGATAGCAAGATTCTGCATGCATATTTTTATATGAATATACTATACTTCTTTTGCTCTTAAAGTGCTTTTCATTTTCTGGTACTTCAAATTTTTTCAGCAAAGGCTAGAAGTTACTAGCTCTAACAGCAATTAAACAAGCTCACTAAAGAGAGTTCTTGCCTCATGAAGGACAATTTATAGGGACAAGGATTCAGGCAGAACTGGATGTGTTCAAGATCAGGCTGGATGGCGATTTAAGAAACCTGATCTAGTAGAAGGTGTCCCTGTCCATGACGGAAGACAAAATCTCCATCTTGTTTTGGGGTTTGTTTGTGGGTTTTCTCCCCAACATTTGCTGTTTTTCCCAAGCTATGACCCTAGGTTTCTCACTGCCAATGAAAATGCTGTTGAGCACGTGGAAGTAAGTCAGGCTATAAAAATATGAAGTTTAATCCATTTCCCCTTTGACATATGACAGCAGCTGGCTTAGATACTAATATAGAAAAAGAGAATCAAATTCGGTCTCCCTTTCCATCCCTCTTCTGAATAAATACATTAATCAGCAAGATAGTTAACCAACCTCAAAAACAAATAACCAGAAAATGGTAGCGAAAAAGAGAGAACAGCCAAAGCTTTAGATGGGGGTTTTAAAGTTCCCTCAAGGCAATAGGAGAAAGGGTAAGTATCATCTATCCCACTCGCATAACTCTCATGCTGGACTGCAACTTCCTCCAGTGTATTTTGTACTCCTGAAACGCTTGGCTCTATATCCACTGGAGCTGGCTGCTGCAGTCACTTAAAAATGCTTGAGTTGCTCTTTGATTATTTGAGGAACATTCTTCATAGGACTCAGCCACTCCAAAAACTCAACATACTACAAAGTATTGAGTAAGCAGAAGGCATGGATCATTTAGTTTATGAATGCTCTTATTTAATGCAATATAAATTACACCTACATTAGGCTGTTTCCTTTCACCTATTCTTTTCTATGAAGAATAATAAGTAGTGTCTTTACTTTTTTAGTTAGTTGAGTTATGATACAGACAGAGATAACTGGAAGAGATTGCCACATAGTGTAATCTGGTAGAGTCACTGAAGGCAATGAAATAACAACAATTTATATTCTCTGGCTATCTGGGAATCTTGAGTCACACAATTCTTGAGCTATTTAAACTGGACACTGTTTTCAGACAGTGACAGTCTTCATTTAACAATAAAACCAACAAGTAACCTAACATCTGACATCTAGATCATGCCACTCAGCACTTCATCCAGCCTAACCTTGAACATCTCCAGAGATGGCGACTCGATCATCTCCGTGGGCAGTCTGTTCCAAAATCTGATCACTCTTTCAGTGAAAAACCATTTCCTAATGTCAAGTCTAAACCTTCCCTGATGGAGCTTAAGACTGTGCCCCCTTGTCCTGTTTCCAGTGTCCAGGGAGAAAAGACCAACCCCTGCCTGACTACAACCACCTTTTATACAGTTATAGACAGTGATAAGGTCACCCCTGAGCCTCCTCTTTTCCAGGCTAAACAGACCCAGCTCCATCAGCCTCTCCTTGTAGGGCTGACCTTCCAGGCCCTTTACCATTCTAGTTGCTCTTCTCTGGACTCGTTCCAGCACCTCAACATCCTTCCTAAACTGAGGGACCCAGAACTGAACAGAATACTCCACTACTGAGAGTTTACATTAATTTACACTTACAATTTTGGCAAAGTGCTTGTTACTAGATAGTAAGATGATCACATTTGAAAGACACCTACTCTGAGAAGTTCAATTCCTTTCAAGGAATGAATGCAATTTCATTACTAAAAGAAACCCATTTTTTAATAATCCACCATACATCACTTTAACAGAGTTCTCTCCAAAGACTCAGATTTTTGAAGAATCATGGAAATCTCATACTTACACAGAAAAGGGAAAACCTGAGGATATGAGAACAGAGACTTAAAAGTAATGCAGCAGACTTGTCAGCTGAGAAAGTAGAAATTTAGAAAACAATAGAAAAGATCGTGAGAATTCTGATAACCCTTGCCTTGAATACTTCAGCTGTGCATTCTGACAGCAGTGCAAGTATATGTGACATTACATTTTAAAACACCCACCCTAAATCTAATCTATAAGAAAACGAGAGGAGCTTCTTCCACAGATTTACTGTAGCATTTGCTCTTCATAGGATTGCACAAAGTGAAGGTGTTCAGTTCTGAAATACATTTTCATATCTCTTGGCGAGAAAACAAAAGTGATGGGAAAACAGAAAGAAATTAAAAGGCATTAAAAGAATTAAAGATTCATGCTTTCCAGTATGTCGGTTAATCAGGTTTGCCTAAACCTGTATTTTGTATACACCAGAAAGTCTGGAGTTGTTTTTTTTCCAGAACAGGAAGGAAGATAGTAAATTTTTGTCAGACTACTATTAGACATTTGTTACCATGACACTTGAAGAGCCAACCACTCTTAGTCAAGTAAAAAGAAAAACTCTATTTAGGTCATCAGGCTGATGAAAGGTTAAAAGGATATAGTATCAGGCCTCAGTTTTCTTTTTCTTATGTTTCTTAAAGTCGCAGAGGCAAAGAACGTCAGTATAAGAGGGTGAACACCAACAACCTCTGGTAAAAAAAATATGTTGCACAAAATATTTTGTCTTTAATTTTACACAACTGTCAATAAAGTCAACAAGACCTAAACCAGAGACTCTTCTGCTAACTGGCAGCAAGGTACTCAAGAATATAATTGAACTCAAAGAGATATATTGCCATTTCTTACATGTGCAAAATAGAGTACACCTCAGAAAATACCTTTCTGCTAATTCTTACTCTTATTCTTGAAGTTAAGGCTTTTCAAACGCTAGGTGCATAAAGTCCATGGTGGAACACAGTGGCTTCTCACTAGCCAAACATTGTTATCAATTTTTCAAGGCCATTTACACAGTAGACAACATACATCCTGGATATTAACATGTATTCAGAAATAATCGTGGCAAAATTAAGACTTTGGCTTTGCACTACAGAATTAGAAACACTTTAACTAAACACTCTCTGGGCTTGTTGCCACCAAAGAAAATGTAGCTTTTACAACTCCTGAAAAAATGGTCTCTTCTTCAATAGTACTCAGGTCACCTTCAGTCATAGCTTTTAACACACAAGAACGAAACTCATAGAAAGGGTTGAAGAAGGAGAGTTAAGATTATAGACCCAGAACCCTTTTACAGGTAAAATCTTTCCCCTAAAATCTCTCCAAATAATCATTTTCACCAAATATTCATAAAGGCATGGAAGAGAACACATGACACCATCTCATGTGGTGAGAGCATGTGAGAGCATCCTTAAGATGTTTGGTCTGCTTATCCTGCTCTGTCATTCTTTCTAGACTGTTGGCCTCCTCGCTAGCACCGTCTGACGGAGCTCTGCGCCACGCCATCTGCATGCCAGACTCCTCCAGCTGCACCAAACCACAAACAGGGAAGGACTACAAGTTCTCCAGCGAATGTGCTAAGATACTGTTCCTTTGATGACCTTCTTTAATGAGTTGCTCCTGGAATTTTTTTTTTTTAAACTATGCAACGGAATCATAATGTTGCTCACATAACTGGTTTAAAAGACATTTCACTTCTGGGAAATATCCATTTTGCTCTTTGCTTGGGCAAGACAAAAAGGACTTGGATACTGGAAAGAGCTTGACCTATGTATCACAGCTTCAGCTTACTGCATGTCGCAGACAGAAGACTGAGTGGCTTTAGTCCCCAGGCGCCCTCCCCCCTCCCCCCCCCAATAAAAAATCCAGCTCTTTTTTTAATACTTTCAGAAGTTTTTCAGTAACTCTTACTGACAGAAAGTTAATCAGGAGACTAAACCAAACATATTCCACAGTGCAAAGGAAGAACAGCCATTACAAGATAAAAGTGACATTGGATGTCATCACAACCATCTGTCATGATGCCAAGCCGTCAGTATAGTCAGTGGAGGACAAAATGACTAATACGTTGTGCGCTATATATCAGCATGTGAGGTACTTCAGAGAAGGTAACTGAATAGAGCATCTGCAACTGCATAAAGCAGAAGACATGGATAACACTGGTGGCAGACCCAGTTGCCCATTTTTAATACCCATACTATCATATAAGATCTTTCTGAATCACAAAACCCAAACTGGTGACTTCAAACACTCTCACAAAAGCTTTTCTTATGCATGAAGACAGTGATCCCGCAGTTATGTCTACACAGGTAGCAGTTAAGCTCACTAGGTTTTTAAAACTCTTTACTCATTACATGACTTAGCATTAAGCCACCCTGGAGCAAAAAAGGCAGTGGAAGGAAAGGAACTGTTTTGAGAATGTTCATGTGAAATTGATTCTTTTGATGAATTAAAAGTAAAGCTTCCCAAAATAACTTTGTTATTTATACCCAGATTTTTTTGATGTGGTCATTCACAGGTGAAGTCCTGGTCCTACAGGCAATAACTGGGATGTTTCCTTTCCATAGCTACGACCTTTCATTAGAAGGAGTTCAGTGATGATTATTCATGCACCAGGAACCACAAATACACATTTATATATAACATGGATAAGTCATGGCATGATGCATTCAACACAGATGAATCATCAAATTCTACAGCTTAAACCATGTATGGGGAAAGTTCTTCCTGTTCATTAATGACTAATATTAGTCAGCCTACTAAGCAGAAGCAAGGGAAAAATGTTTGTGACAGTTTGCTGCCTTGCTGTTTTTTTTATTTATTAAACAAAGGGGTTTTTTTAGTTCATGCTGTCTGCACAACACTTTTTTAGCCTTGGGTACAGGATTTCTTGAGGTTTTAGATTTTGTTTCTTTAAAATTATTGCAGTAATAATACAGACACTGGATTCACTCAGTCATGTTATCCTACCTCTCACTTAAAAAAAAAGGAACTAAAGAAATAAATGCAAGCAAAAAGACCTGAATGGTTACTGCATTTTGCTAGTAAGTCATGTTGTAATAAACTGCTACAAACCTTCTCATCAAGCAGCCGCACCTCACCAATACTATGCAGATAGAGACCCAGTGAGCGAATTAGTAGATTCTGATCACCTCGCTACATTTCCAAAACACAGAAATAGTAAGAATTTCGTTTTAGAGAAAAATAGATAAAGGCAATCTGAAGCTTCTAATTTTCAGTAAATTTTCAGAAAAACTCTTTCCCATCTCGTACCTGTATCACAGCAGTATGTTTGGCTCACATCGAAGCTGGTATAGAGGGATATTTTCAAATTTAAAACAGTCATGATACTTCTTGAGCTGCTGTACATTTGTACGCTTGAGTTCTTTGAAGTCGTGTTCAACTTACTCGCTGAATTACATTTTAGGATATTTAGTAAGATTTCTACTTCAAAAGAGTTATTGTCCATAAAAATTGCATTGTAAAACATCCATGAAATTATTAAATTATACAGCTGTGCAACCCAGAGAAGGACTTGGTTTTTAGTCACTGGTATTAGTAACATCCAACAGTAAATTTTAGGCTGTGTCAGAAAAGCAATTAAGCCTGACCTTGATTAAATATACAATACTACCTAAACTGATTCAAACAGCACTAGGTACTACAAGACCATCATTTTAACCAGGTGTGCTTTTACAAATCTGACCTTGACACAGACTGACAAACACACAATCACAGAAAGGTTTTCTTAGTCGTAATATATGAGCAAGCGAGCTCTGTCAAGCCTTTTCCCAGAGGAAGCAGAAGGGCAGAACATGAGCACATTCTTGAACCTTCCCAGCACAAAGCCTGTTTCCTTCAAGCTGCAGACGTAGATCGTTGTCTCCCACTGACTCTGCACTGGAAATAGCATGTCTATCAGGCAAAAGGAGCACTAGGGCTTTAATTTTTAAAACCAACAAGTAACATTTTCTGTAGCTCATCTGTCAACGAATTTATTCCTGTGACATTTGGGGTGACAAATGTGGTGGCCAAGAATTTACCACGGGCTATTTCCAGTGGTAGTTCATTCAATTGCCTTAGCTAAAACTTGACTCTACAATTAATATTTTATTCTGTTTTAAATGAGTACCATCTTATCTGACTGTTAATTAAATCTTCTAAAATATCAACAGTGCAGAACAAAGTCCTCTCTAGAGGCAACATAGCAAGCCACAACACAGTTTTTCCTGTGGCATCTCCTTGCATTTATCATGTCTAAGCAGACAAGTTTTGCCTCTGGGGTAAAAGCAGAGTTCAACAACTGTTTGGTCATCCCCCTCTTCTGAGCCTGACATGAAGAACAGCAATTACTTCCAGCTGAGAATAGACTGAGGGCTAGGCAGAGGTCATCAGTTTATTAGCTCAGCTCTAGGAAAAAGTCTTTAAGATCATCAGACTGCAGTAAGATGGGATTTAACTAGTTCATTTGGAAAATAACATACATAAATGAAGGAAAAAACAGCCACTACTTATAAATTGCAAGCGGTCATCTGATCATGACTTTTCCCCTTCTTGCCAGTTCCTCAGTCACCAACCATTTTCAATCCAGTACAACAGCTGTAAGAGTGTATACAAATGCACTATTGCCCGAGAGAGATCTCCTGTTTGGGAGAACATGTAATTTTACACAGCTAACTTAAATAATCTTTTTATGTTTTCTTTTTGTTAACTCAGTACTGATGACTTACAGATTTCACAGGAAGTCTCCTATCAGCCAAGGCATGACAACACAAACAAGGAATCTCCACAGTTCAAGGAAACATGTAAGGCAAATTGTTTGTTGGAAAATGTACAGATGTAATCTGGGAACGCTCAAAGATTCAACAACAAGTTTTTTTTGGGGGGGATGTTTTTCTGCAGATACTCTGCTTCTACCGGAACCCTGGCCTTATATGTAGAAACATGGGCTGTAACTTCCTATGACGTGCAATCTGCTACCATACATGCCTTCCCCTTAACTCATCAGGCTTTCCAGGCTGCTGCCCACTCTCTGACGAAAGGAATGTCACTATGCGTACTGAACAAATTCATTCTAGTGATCAAGACCTCACCAAACTTCACACGTACAAAGACAAACACTTCAGTGTATGTTGCAGGAAGGACAAAAATTGCCATGGACTGGGTACAGGTGAAAGAAAGATCTATTTATTTGTTTGTTTGTGTTTAAAGGGCTGATGTCTCAACAGAATTTTTAAATGCACTGTCCCAGAGTATATGTGTCTCTGAAGGCTTCTTCTTGACAACACTAGATTTAAAACAAGGAAGTAAGGAAGCTCAGGATATACCCACCATGATGATTTCAGAGGGAACAAATGAAAAAAAAAATCAAGAATAAAATAAAGAGCTTGCAACTTGTAACAAAGAAAGTCTATAACACAGCATACAATGTTCACTCTTCACTCATTGTCATAATAAATGCAACATTTCATTGTATGCTGCTTTGATAAATATTAAGAAAGGTGTTCTTATAATACATTCCAGTAGGTTGCTGTTTTAATGCTATGCAGAAACAGTCAAACCATAGGGAATGTTCATCTACCATGCAACTATTATCTACTTCAAAAGACAAAGAAAGTAAATGAGAACCCCCCTAACACTTTCCTACAGCATGATACTTAAGCTGTTCACCACAGCTGGGCTGAACAGTACTGAGACGTTATGGACTTCAAAACTGATGTTACTCTTTCAATTAAAATCATACTGGAAGTCTGAATCTCTGAAGGAGACAGTCACATATGAAAGGTAACAAATTCCACTACTGAATTAGACAACGGAACGCATACACCAAAAAACATTTGTCACTGGTGGCTCACACCATAAGCCTCTCAAATCAATTCCCAAGTAAACTCTTTCTCCAGACAGATTTCTTACCATTTTTAACTTCTCTCTCCTACTTAGCTGTTTTCTTTTCCAGATTACAATGTCCAGACTACAGGTTTTATTTAAATCGTAATACAGGGTACTATCAGCACTCAAACTAATAGATCAAGTAAACAATTCTGAGCATTATGTGATGGGATTTTTCTTCCTTCCCATGACTTTTATTGATTACTTCATTCCACATTAGCAAGACAAAACAAAACAGCAGGTAAAAATTCATTATTTCTTTGTCATTCTAAGAACAGTGAACTACTGTAGCCTCTCAAATACCAAGAAGAAACTGGGAAAACAACTCCCAACAATTACTCCTGCAAGTCTACTGCAGCTTCATTATGCAGAGGAGGGCTGTCTCTCTGATTATGAACAGGTGAAAGAAGGAAGAAAACACAGTTTTGGCTTTTTTATCCTGAAGTGAGGGAGACAATCAATGCAACAAACAATCTCCCTCTTTACTTTATCCTGGGTCATCCATCAGATGCAAAGAAGGACAAGTAAAGAAACCCAAAGTATGAAAACATAAACTGTTTTTCTTGCAAACGTAGCTATTGCCTGTTAAGTCATTACTTGCTGTCAAAAATCTTTCTGTCCCCAGTACATCTGCTACTGGTTGCATTTCAAAGGTAAAAGAATCTCAGGGTGAAGGCTAGTTCAGCTTACCCCATAACACAACAGCTGTTGCAGAGTCCACCCAATATTACTGCCACCACCTTTTCACAGAGTTTTGGACCTATTGTTTACAAGGCCAGTATTAGTTTAAGAGCAGGAGATCAAGAAGTGTTCAATAAGGTATAAGTTTTGTTTACTGAAGCTCCTGTAATTAAATCATATAAAATTTCACTCTCAAAATTAAAACAAACTTCAGCTCTGAATGCCATAACATGAAAGCAACCTGACTACAAATGAACTCAAAACCAAGGGGTAACAGATAAGCTGTGGAATAGAAAAGCAGGTAAATACCTAAAATGAATTCTTGACTGCATTTTTTTTGCTTCTCTGAACAGCATTCTGACTCATGATTTGCATCTGCTGCATATTCAAAATAAACGTTAGAGTCTCAGCCAGACCTAGTGCGTGAAGCATTCCAACAGCGATGTGTGCACATTGGTTGGACTCTCAAGTAGTATTCTCTGATTCGAGTAGTAGGGAACCAAAGCCAGGACCTTGATGTGTCTCATAACATTAAATCCCTGAGGTGCTCCCCTTTCTGCTATTTACTTCATAAGATTTAAATAGCTTAACTTCAGTTCATGCACTTTTATGCAAAGAAAGAACCACCTTGTGTGGATGCATTCCCTGCCTCTTGTACTCTTACTGAGGGAAACACAGTTTTAAGGATTATGTTGGGTGAAAAGAGAACCTTCCAAAAACTGTCAAGAGTAAATTGCCTTCGCTTAGCACAAAGATACCTGAGTAAAAAACCCTGCAGGATGTAAATTGCAAATTTCAAGTTTCCAGCAAACTCTTGTGGATTCACAGGTCCACCCTGGGACAACAACAGGCACCAAAGTTTATAGCCAGAATTCTACCTTTTTCCTCTAAGTAGTTTGCTGTAACTCCACTCCCAGAGTCCAGGTTCAAACCAGGACTGGGACTTCTTGATTCATACACCTATATGAAAAAAAGCAGATACCACTTGTTTTCAGCTCTGCTAAAGCCCTGGTAGGGCATGAGGCAGAGCCTGAACTAGTTGTACCTGCAAGCAGTAACAAGTCAGACAACCACTCCCTAATTACTGTAGTTGTGACACATGTAGCCTGCAGTTACTGCAGCCCAGTTCCAGCACAGTAACTGACGTAGGAGTCCACCAAGCTTCCTCAAAAGCTGGGCTCTGTTCAATTACTTGGTCTGATTGCAACTGCTGGGATTCCTCCACTTCTACGCACAAGTCCACCTGCCCCCTACCATGAGATTCACATAGCAAATTTTACTTTTCTACCACACAGGATGGGCAAAGGTACTCCAGTCCATCTGTGGCTTAGTAAAAGCATCACTGCCGCTTTTCTACTCATCCTGTGCTGTGGAGAGAGGACCTCAGAAGACAGAGATATTCTTGGAGTCTTCCAGGTGTGGCCAAGATGCCTATTTTGCCTAGAAACAAAGTCCTGATTGAACGTATCCAGACATAAACTCTGCTGAGCACTGGCTGATGTCACTCCAAACACAGCCATACCAGCTCCCACCAGGCTTAGCACCCTCCTGCCTCCTGCCAATCACAGTGGCCAGTTGGGGACCCTGTGGGATCACCACCTAACCCTTCCCTTGCACTCACCACATACACACCACTTGTCAGGGACATGAGTTTATGTGAAACCCCTGGTATTGATTAATACTGGTCATTTCAGTCTTTGCTGGGATTTGTCCTTAGTTATCAATTTATATACTAAAAAACACTATTTGGGTAAAATTTCTGCAAGCCTATCATGAGTGTAAAAGAGACAAAGGATTAAAAGCAGAAATTGGTAGCAATCAAGGCCCATAACTGGGCTCACAACTGTCACTGTCATCTGTTATGAATTCCTTGCATTAAACCAAGGGGGGAAAAGGGGCATTTTCACCAATCCAGAGGAGAAAAGGTTTCCTAGGGCAGAAAAAGGGGAGGCCTCAGAGGGCTGTTACATCTGAGGGATGTTTTCAAGTGTTTTCATCTGTACCTGTGAGGAAGATGTTCTTTTGTTCCCCAAAATGACTTAATATATCATAGATACTGACACTTGGAACAGCAATCCTGCTCTTGGGGCTCTGTGTGTCTTTAACAGGAACTAGGGTAGAGCTTTTCTTGATTGTTTATACCATCTGTTGGCTTGCTGTTACTACAGCTACTATAGCCAAAACCCATTTTCCTACCAGGTTATATAGAATTTTGCAACAGCCTGTTACACACTTAAGCAAGGGTGTATAGAAATAAGACTCCCATTCTCTTACACATACAGCCCATTTCTGCCTTGAGTTCTGCCCATATACACAGACAAATTTACCTTTAGTGAGGTTGTAATGACCTCTCAGATAAACCGTAGGGACCAGATATTTAAGAATTCCTGAGGTGGTGTCACTGGTTGGCCACAGTGACAGGCAAAAGTGCTAATAAGCCTAAAGAACAACAAGAATGTCTCACTTACCACATACGAGTCAGGGCAAAAAGGGACTGCCTCCACTTGAGGAAGAACAAAGCACATTTAGTTCAAACAGCAGAAAAAAGATAATCGAAAGAATACAGAGAACAATCTTTCACTGCTTTCTCATAGTCTTCCATTTTCTACTAGCTGCTTGCCAGAAAGAAGTACCACAAGATGGGAATCCTGGATGACAAAGACATCTTTGATCCTTCTCTTGCGAAGGCATTGAAGTATGCAGAGAATAAAATCCCTGCTGTTGTTCTTGCTACAAATTATCTAACTTTGAGGAAATGCTAGATCTCAACAAACTCAATAGACATTCTTATCCATCCTTTATGCTCATTATCACGTGTTTTTCTTCACATTCATGCAATCCAGATGAAGGATCTGGTCCTGCTTTCTATCAACAGAAATAAGATCAGAGATTTTCTTCCATTTGTGTTTCCTCCTGAACCACATTCTCAAATCTTTTTTCACCTGAGCCTTTTGATCAAATATTTTACATTCTCTTTATAAAAAGTAAAAAACCCCTAAAACAGATAAACAAAATAAAAACTCAACCCTTTTGTTCAACTCTGTAGACACCACTGTTTTGAAGTAACATAAAACAGTTCTCTGGAATTCAAAGCTTTCCATTCCTGGACATGCAATAATACAACATCATGGAAAAAGAGTTTTCAGTCACTCTCTCTCTCTTAATGGTTTCAGGACAGTCTGGTAGTTGTGACTGGCATGATCTGGTATGAATAAACGTGTATGAAAGCCCTGTCACACTTGTGCAATCCAGTTATGTCACACTCCAGGAAAACCACCATCCACATTAGCATTACTGCTAATGTCAAATACCTGGCGTTTGTATTAAAGTGTCCCCCTTACAATAAATACAAACAGGGGTTTTCAATATTCATTATTATTCCAATGGAAGCTTTGCTGAGATTACTCAGTGTTGCTGCATTACAAAGGAAACTGTTTTCACCAGCATACCTTACTGGCATCCCTCTAACAGTTCTGGTTTCAAATCTTCATCAGATTTGAGGATTATTTCCAGACTGACTCCCTAGTTCTATGAAGTAAGTTATAAATAATAAAATAAGGAATTATCCAGTAATTAATATTATCCCTAAAAAGAGTAGTTTCCCGTGTGAAAAACAAATTGCTTAACTTTGCTTCCCTCAACACTCAAACCAGGTTTTCTCCTAAGGTAATGGTTTAAATTGTTATCACAGTAGTCATAACAAACATACTGGAACACTAGTGCCCTGTCTCCTTTACAGGATCCATGCTGAAGGATAAATAAATCCTCAATAAAACACAGAAATATTTTCATTCTCATTTGCATTACCACGCAAGGACCATTTTGTGATTTATCATCTAGTAAAACAGAACAACAACACTATATTCCAGTGAAAGCATGTGCATTTTAGAATGTTTTGGTTACATTTGTGTTTATTCATTTTGGTACCATCCTGGGACATCAGCTTTATAAAATAAAACCTTTTTGTTTTAATAAAAAGCCAACTATATCACCAGACTCTGCATAGAAACAGTAGATAGATTTGTGGCCCAAGAATAATTGCAGAATAGCAAACTCACTAACAGTATCTACTGAAATTCCCTGTAAACCATGATCAAGTTTCCACCTGGAAACTTGCTACGTAGTTGTGAAACAAGCAGACTCAAGGTGATACTGGGGGCACCCATGTGTATGACATAAGCATGGTGATTTTTGCAGACAACAGGAGGGAAACAGACCAAGAGCGATCACAGGAGACAGTGCTGCAAATCTAATCCGAGTTCCTGCATCCCTTCCAACAGTTTGTTCACTAGAACATGCTGCTTCCAACAAACTGGGACCAAGATTATCCATTAACAAGTTATTAGCAAAGGAATTGTTCAGCACCTGTGGAAGCAAACATGAGGTTCAGTGCAATTTACCATTAATAACACTTGTAATGTTGGGATTTAAACCTACAAACTGTTATCAACAGCCACAGTTAACCGATCATCTCCAGAGGGAAAAACAACCTGACAACATCTTCTTTCCGGTTGTCTAGAGAAGAGACATCTAAGTGATCAAGATATTTCCCTGTCTGCAGTTGCCCCAGAAACTTTTTATTCTTCTAGCCATCTACAGCCAAGTTTGACATCCTAAATACAAATTAATTACTATAAAATACATTAAAGCAGGTAGAAGGGAAAGACTCAAATTAGTGCCCCGGGAGAGATGACTGAACAGAATGCAGCTATTTGTATTCTAGTTAAGAGCAGACTATGACCCAGTCAACAATCTGAGACCAAAATATTCAGCACACATGCTGTCACTAGTCTGTGGGATGCTGTGAGGCATGCTGAAAATTTAAGATTACTTTGGTGTTGATGATTAGGTTATAAATTTATAATAGAACATAGGACTACGTAAAACTGTCCTTCTTTAATTGCACTGTTTGTATAGAGTGTTCATACTCCTTACATACTGGCAATACTGTGCTGAGCAATTTTTCTGAGGACAAAAGGGGAAGGCCCCAACCTCAAAGATTTCCCAAGCTAGAAAGTAACAGCAACACCACAGTTATCACTGCCTGGGTTAGAATGAGATAAATAACAAGAAGTAAAGATTGCCAATAGCAATCATAAATTATTATTTCTATTTTACTGCCCTACTTCATCTTCTGTTGTAACTCACCTTTCATTCTGTTTTACAAAACCAACTCCCAAGGCTTTCTAAAATAAAGCTAAATGAATCAACAAACTTTTAACTGCTCTTTTTTTTTGTGTAAATAAGTTTGAACTTTAACCACAGCAAGCTTCACCTTATTTGGCTTTCAGATAATTCTTTTTCAGTTTCCCCAGCTCACTATGAGATGACCTTTGCAGTCAGCCAGGAAATGTCTACAGATTACAAGCGGTCAGTTGATCTGATCACTTGTAGAGCTGGGCCCAGTAGCATAACGCAGAGGGGTTTATTTTATTTTTAACCAACTTTTAGGGAAATTAGGAGCATTTTAAAAGGGAGATTAGATGCTCAGCCTTGTCCTCTTTATAGGGCACAATTTCTAGCAACTACAACAGGATGTTTTGTGAGCACAGGACTAGATCCTTACATATAATTTACACAATGCAGGGGTTTTTTTCAACAGAAGTTGAAAAGTTTCCACACAAGTTTCATCCAGGAAGCTCCTAAATGTTGAATATAAGCAAAACTGAAAATTAAGCAGTGTAAGTCTGTCTTTACATGTCATGCCTCTCTTACTATTGTGGCTTATTCACCACAGTAATAGAAGGAACCAGCTTTCCAAACCTGTTGTTACCTCCCACATCACACAGATTCACATTTACTGCCTTGTCACAGAATCACAGAATTATTGAGACTTGAAATGAACTCTGAGATCATCACATTCAGCCTATGACCTGATGTCACCACGTCAGCTAGACCAATGGTGTTAAGTGCCATGTCCAGTCTTTTCTTAATCATCTCCAGGGATGGGGATTCCACTACTGCTCTGAGGAGTCCATTCCAATGCTAACCACCCTTCTGTGAGGAAGTGCTTCCTAACATCCAACCTAAACCTCCCCATGGCAACTTCAGTCCCTGCCCTCTCATCCTAGTGCTAGTTGCCTGGAAGAAGAGCCTGACCCCTACCTGATTACAGCTTCCCTTCAGGTAGTTACAGTCTCCTCTTCTCCAAGCTAAACATCCCCAGTTCCTTCAGCCACTTTTCATAAGACTTTCCCTCCAGTCTCTTCACCAGCNCTTCACCAGCCTCGTTGCTCTCCTCTGGACCTGCTCCAGTACGTCAAAACTTTTCTTGAAGTGAGAGGCCCA
>VZRI01010150.1:6400-21368 GCA_013397515.1 Upupa epops | reverse complement strand
CTGCTGAAGCAGTCAAGGACTCCAGTCAGGTCTAAAGGAAACAGAGCATTGTCTCCAGGCACCACAGACACTTGATCTGTGCTCACAATTCAATGTCACACAGCTCCTGCAGCCATCGCGGGTGAAATTTCATCCTCAGCCTGGTAGCACAGGCATGTGACACCTTGCAGAGAGTCCTTCTGCTGCCTCCAGAGCATCACCTAGATCCTTACACCTTCACTTCATCTCATCCATCACACAGCTGGCAGCTGTGAATGATCACAGTAACCACTCCGGTAGCTGGAAGCTGAACCACTCGGGATTTGGGGTGAAGCTGAGGGAGGAGGATGCTGCAGGACCTGTTGTGCTTCTTTCTGGTTTGGAAAACAGCCCCTGCGAGGAGCAGCTGAGGGAGCCGGGGTTGTTTAGAGAAGAGGAGGCTGAGAGGAGACCTTAGTGCTCTCTGCAGCTCCCTGAAAGGAGGGTGTAGCGAGGCTGCTGCTGGGCTCTTCTCCCCAATTCCTGATGCTAGGACAAGTGGAAATGACCTCAAGCTGCATCAGGGGAGGGTTAGACTGGCTCTTAGGGAGAAGCTCTTTGCTCAGAGAGTGGTTGGGCACTGGCCCAAGCTGCCCAGGGAGGTAGTGGAGTCCCTGTGTCTGAAGGGGTTTAACAACCAAGTAGCTAGAGCACTTGAGGCCACAGTCTAGGGGTTGGGGAGCTGTTGGGATGAGGGCTGGGCGATCCTGGAGGTCCTTTCCAGTCATGAGGATTCTATGGAAGGATGCCACGTGCAAGAACCTGGCTTCCACTTATCTCTTACTAGTTAAGCACAAGATCACGAAGTCTGTGCACTTCTACTCGTGTGAGTTTCTGCCTCACAGCAACTCATGGGTTTGCCCCCATCCCTTTCCCCCCTTCCATCATCTCTGGGTACTTGTTTGTCAACTCTTCGTTTCTCAGTTCCTTCTCTGCCACTGCTTCACTCACACCTAGACCCTTAGTAATAGGCAGATGCCTTCCCCTCCCTCCGAACGCCTGCAGCATCTCCCTGCTCCCCAAAACTTCCAGACTCAATGACTTTAGTCATCTCTGAGCAAATGAGTCTTGAAACCAGTATCTGGCTTTAGAAACCATGGCCCCTTAAATAATTCCTCATTAGTGGAATTATTATAATTAGCCTAAGGAAATCATCCCAGTAATCCATTCACATGAGGAAATCACAGAATCCTTAGGGATGGGAAGGGACCTGGAAAGATCACCCAGTCCAACCCCCCTGCCACAGCAGGATCACCCAGACCCAGTGGCACAGGAACACAGCCAGGCGGGGCTGGAACGTCTGCAAAGAAGGAGACTCCACAACCAGAAAGGAAATCTCACTAGCCAAGCACAACCTTTCTAGCAGACCATTGTCAGACTCTCAGAGGATGCCTCTTCACCCAGCAGAGAATCTTTAGCTCACACAGCTACACAGTGAAAGCAACACCAGCTTTCACTCCAGGACTCTAGCAGTAACTCAGCAGTAGCGACCACAGCAGCTGCAGAGACAAACAAGGTGAGAGCAGAAGCAGGAGCTCCATAAACCGTGCTACCAGCTCTGGCACTCTCATCTCTCGAGTATGAAAACCAAGTCAAAGCCCAATGCTAGTACTGAAAGCTCAAGAGGTGAGCTACTGGGGAAGGGTCTGGAGAAGAGAGCTGATGAGGAGCAACAGAAGGAGCTGGGACTGGTTAGTTGGAGGAAGAGGAGGCTGAGGAGAGACCTCATCCCTCTCTACAGCTGAATGAAAGGACAGTGCAGAGAGGTTGGTGCTGGGGTCTTCCCACAGGTCATCAGTGACAGAACCAGAGGGAAGGNCCTGGCTGTGTTCAGGAGTCCCTCAGCTGTGCTGTTAGGGGACAAGAGTTTAGGGGTGACCTTGCAGAGTAAGGTTAACGGTTGGACTCGATGATGCAGAGGGTCTGTTCCAACCTGAATGACTGTGCGGTACATCAGCCAGAACCTATCTGTGAAGCTATCCAGGTTGCCACTGGCCTGTCAAGCAAGAATAACATCAGCTTTAAAACATTCCGAGGCACTGTACTGTAAACAGTGTGAGGACTGCAAGGGCACTGTGAAACACTCAGCCCAGCTTTTCAGCCACACTTGGTTTTAGCTTAGAACACTAAACAAAGTGAGGGTACCCGAGCAAGGGACACTGGGTGCAGCTGGAGCAGAGGAGGTTCCCTCTCAATCTCAGCAGGACCTTCTTCCCAGGGAGGGTCCCGGAGCCCCGGACCAGGCTGCCCAGGGGGCTGTGGAGTCTCCTTCTCTGCAGACGTTCCAGCCCCGCCTGGCTGTGTTCCTGTGCCACTGGGTCTGGGGGATCCTGCTGTGGCAGAGGGACTGGACTGGACTGGATGATCTTTCCAGGTCCCTTCCCATCCCTAAGGATTCTATGACTAAAACAAAGGAAAGCTCTGCATCTGTGTAAGTAAACTACTACCAGCGCCTCTCTCTCTGCTGCAACTCAGTCCACAAAGTCTGGAAGGATGGCTGTAACCCTTCAAAAGCGATTTTAGCTGATTGAAACGGAGCTGAGATTCTCACCAGCCTAAAGGAGAACTCACAAGCCTGAAGACTTGGTACTAGGGCGAACGTCACCGCTTCGAGCGAGATGCTCTCAGCCAGTCGTTTCCTCTCTTCTTTTCCCTGTTAATTAACAGCCTTTCAAAACCTCTTTTCCCAGAGGATTTCTTCCATCCTTCTCCTGGGATCTCTTTGCAGTGACATAGTGCACTAACAAGGGCACCGGTACCGCAATCTGGTGCCAGGGAGAGCGTGACCAGGAGAGGCTGAGGGAGCTGGGGGTGTTCAGCCTAGGGAAGGGGAGGCTCAGGGGGGACCTTCCTCCTCTCTCTAACTCCCTGTGGGGAAGTTGTAGACAGGTGGGGGTCAGGCTCTTCTCCCAGGCACCCAGTGCCAGGATGAGAGGGCAGAGCCTGAAGCTGCCAGGGGAGGGTTAGGTTGGCTGTTAGGAAGCCCTTCCTCAGGGAAAGGGTGCTCAGAGCCTGGACTGCACTGCCCAGGGAGGTGGGGGAGTCCCCGTGTCTGGAGGTGTTGAAGGACAGCCTGGCTGTGGCCCTGAGTGCCCTGGTCTGGCTGCTGTGGTGCTGCCAGGTCCTGGGCTGGGCTGGAGGAGCTCAGAGGGCTGGATGGGGTTTAAAAACCGAGTAGCTAGAGCACTTGAGACCAGGAGTCTAGGGCTTGGGGGGATCTGTTGGCATGAGGGCTCAACTTGATCATCCTGGAGGTCCTTTCCAGCCGTGAGGATTCCATGATCCTCCGTCCCCAGAACATCAGTCTCCTGTTACACAGTGACTTAGTGCTCAGCCTGGTGAGAACCAAGGGCAAGGCTGCGTTCACCTAGCAGAACTGGTTTGGAAGCAGTAATTTGTGGTTGGCTTCAATTACCCGGGCTACAGATTCCAGTAGCACAATGCTCATCAGACTACTATTTCCAGTACACCCAGAGGCTATCGGGACCAGCAGCTAGGACAGAGGGCTACAGTGAATAGAGACTCCAGTCTCTAAACACAATTAAGCTAAATTAAGGCTTCCTCATCACCAAACGGATTGGATTTTCAGCTAAGCAGTTCAACACAGTAATTGCATTTGACCTGGAATACACGCGTGCCCATTGCTCTCCCCTTAGTACATTTGGGGATGATGCCAAGATGGGGGGGAGTGTTGATCTGCTGGAAGGAAGGTTGCTGCTACAGAGAGAGCTGGACAGGCTGGGTCAGTGGGCAGAGGCCAACGGGATGAGGGTGAACAGGGCCAAGGGCAGGGTCCTACACTTTGGCCACAAGAACCCCCTGCAGCTCTAGACTGGGGGGTGAGGGGCTGGAGAGCAGCCTGGAGAGAGGGACCTGGCAGCACTGGGTGACAACCGGCTGAACAGGAGCCAGCAGGGTGCCCCGGTGGCACCAAAGGCCAAGGGCATCCTGGCTTGGATCAGCACTAGTGTGGCCAGCAGGGCTAGGGACATCATTCTCCCCCTGGACTGGGCACTGGGGAGGCCTCCTCAACTCCTGGGGGCAGTCCTGGACCCCTTGCTTCAAGAGATTGAAAGCGTCCAGAGGAGCCAGGAGGCTGGGGAAGGGATTGAGGGAATGGCTGATGAGGAGAGACTGAGGGTGTTCAGCCTGAAGAAGAGGAGACTCAGGGGGTACCTTTCCCCTCTCTCTAACTCCCGGAAGGGAAGGTGTAGACAGGAAAGCTGGGAAGGGGCTGTTTCCAAGGGCTGGGAGTGGTAGGAGCAGGGGGAATGGTTTCCAGCTGGAAGAGGGGAGGTTGAGACTGGAAGTCAGGAGGAAGTTCTTCCCCAGGAGGGTGCTGAGACCCTGGAACAGGTTGCCCANCCAGGTTGCCCAGGGAGGTTGTGGCTGCCCCCCAGCTCCCTGGCAGTGTTCAAGGCCAGACTGGCTGGGGCCTTGAGCAGCCTGGTCTGGTGGGGGGTGTCCCTGCTGATGGCAGGGGGGTTGGAACCGGATGATCCTTACAATCCCTTCCAACCTGACTCATGTAGGAATCCATGAGTCCTTCATTGTCCTTTCTAACACCCTGACCACCCGTGTCCCTTGCACAACCTTTCTGACCTGGCGGGTGGGCAAGGCACCTCATTGTCTGGACAACCTTTAACCTCCTACTGAGGCACCAGCACACCAGCCCAGGCACCCTGGGCAAACTGGCTTGGACTCCCATTCCCTACGGAACGAGTCCTTGCCTGCTGAGGATGCTCTATAAGCACCTCACAAAACCAGCTGGGTTCATCCCTTACGAAGCCTCTAGCATCCTGCCCTTTATTTAGGCAGAGAGTACTCTCCTCAACAGAGACCCGAGCGATGCCAAGGCCTCAGGAAACATGGAAAATCATTTCCAGGAAAGAAACAAAGGGTTTAAAGGAAATTCCTGGCTCGTGGCATTGAAGCTACAGTCATCAACTGAGCAGGCTTCCTTTTGCAAGGATTCATGTGTTTATCCTGCTGCTCGAGTCTGGAAAGTCATCTCAGGACATCGTTAAGCCCATTAATTAATAAACCAGGGGGATTGAATTCATTGCCTCTGCAGTTAGATCTCTCTTCTGCACAGTTACTGCTTGATCCTGGATGATTCTATGATCCTAGGGTGGTGCTTGGGTGAAAGGCAGCCGACACGAGATGCAAGTTGATTTAACAGCTCTACCTTCCTTCTCTTTAAGGACAGAGGTGCTGGAGAGGGTCCAGAGGAGCAGCGAGGCTGAGGAAGGGACTGGAGGGAAAGGATGATGAGGAGAGGTGGAGGGTGTTCAGCCTGGAGAAGAGGGGACTCGGGGGGACCTTCTCCACTTCACACAATCACTGAGGCTGGCAAAGCCCTCTGAGCTCCTCCAGCCCAGCCCAGCACCTGGCAGCACCACAGCAGCCAGAGCAGGGCACTCAGGGCCACACCAGGCTGTCCTTCAACACCTCCAGGGATGGATGGGGGCTCCCCCACCTCCCTGGGCAGTGCAGTCCAGGCTCTGAGCACCCTTTCCATGAGGAAGGACTTCCTAACATCCAACCTAACCCTCCCCTGGCAGCTCCAGGCCCTGCCCTCTCCTCTTGTCACCAGTTGCCAGGGAGAAGAGCCTGACCCCCACCTGTCTACAAGTTCCCTTCAGGGAGTTAGAGAGAGGGAGAAGATCCCCCCCAGAGTCTCCTATCGTCCAGGCTGAACACCCCCAGCTCCCTCAGCCTCTCCTCATCAGCCTTTCCCTCCAGTCCCTTCCCCCAGCCTCATTGCTTCTCTGGACCCACTCCAGCCCCTCAATCTCATTCTTGAATCAAGGGGCTCAGAACTGCCCCCAGGACTCCAGGGGAGGCTCCTCCAGTGCCCAGTCCAGGGGGAGAATGACATCTCAACTGGATCCTGCTCTAAGAGGTTGGACTAGATGACCCCTGAGGTCCCTTCCAACCTGTGAACTTGAGTCCTGTTCACCCTTCTCCCCCTCTCCCTGTGCTATACAGACTCTTTTATCAACCACAGCTCCTTAAAACCTGCCCATGACAGCACTAACCCTTGTCAGTGCCTGAGAATAAAGCCATCTCCTCCAAACAAGGCGTCTGAGTGACACTGAAACAGCACACAGCACTTGTTTGCCAGGCTCTGAAGACCTGCTGCATAAACCCTATACAGCTTCCCATCCTTACGGATCTAGATCCCTTGCTCCTCTAAAAGGGAGGATTCCTTCTCATTGACAGAACCTCCTGAAAAGATGAACTAAGGAACAAGAAACTACTAGGTCTATCGCAGCATCTTCTGCTAGAGGGAACTCAAAACCAAGAGAGAAGGCTCCCAAGTCTCTATGGCTAATGATTAAGGTTGGAAGAGACCTCCAAGATCATCAAGCTCATTGAAGCAGCATCATCTAGAGCACAAGTAGCAGCAAAAGCCACGCTGATCCTCTTGCAGCCGTTGGCCCCAAAGCAGTTGCCTGAATGCCCTCCTAACACACATGGTAAAACATCCTTACGCATCTCCTGAGGTGGGGAGCAGGCTCTGGGCTAGCTGGATGAGACCCACAGAATCCTTAGGGATCAAAAGGGACCTCGAAAGATCATCCAGTCCAATCCCCCTGCCACAGCAGGATCCCCCAGACCCAGTGGCACAGGAACACAGCCAGGCGGGGCTGGAACGTCTGCAGAGAAGGAGACTCCACAGCCCCCCTGGGCAGCCTGTGCCAGGGCTCCGGGACCCTCCCTGGGAAGAAGGTCCTGCTGAGATTGAGAGGGAACCTCCTCTGTTCCAGCTGGCACCCAGTGCCCCTTGTCCTGTCCCCAGATGCCCTTGAGCAGAGCCTGGCTCCATCCTCCTGACACCCACCCCTCACAGATTGAGAGACAGGAATGAGGTCCCCCCTCAGCCTCCTCTTCTCCCAGCTCCCTCCTAAGACCCCCTGTCTCTTTCCAACTACTGTCTCGCTACAAGTTCACCATGCCTCCGTTCATGAACAACCTCACCTCAAACACCATCTCCAAACAACCTAACCCTCCATCACCGGAGTTACCCGGCAACACCCAACTGCTGCCGACTTACCCGAGAGCAGGACATCGCTGACGGGAATGCCCTGGTGGCACTGCCTCATCTGCTTTTAACCTCACGTCTGCCAGCAGACACGTGGAGGTCAGTACCAGTCTCGTTCCAATTCAATGCACCACAAGTGCAAACCCCTGCCAAGCTTCACATTAGCAGCAGCACACGCTGCTGCCAGAGCCGAGAGCCCACCCTATGGACTCACAGAAGCCATCATTCCCTTCCTTAGAGGAAGGATGAGATGGATTTAAGATGATTCTCCTTCTTCTCCTGTTGCATTGGGGTGGGATTTTCCCCCCTCCTCATCTTTCTTCCTTTAATAAAGACACAAACAGCAACGCTCCCTTTCTATCTGAACTCTGCAGAGAGCTCTGTGCCAAACAGAGAGAAGAGGCAAGAGGTAACGTCCTGTACTGCCAACGTTCTGAGCAGCCAGGGGCCGATGGCTTCTACATCTAATGGCAAAGCTGGCAGAAGACAGCGTCAAGGGGCGTTATATAAAGTGCTCCTGAACCCAGCCTGGTTATGCAAGAGGCAGAACGCGCCGTGCAAGAGGGAGAGCCAGGAATGCCTCTGGCTTTCCTGCCTCATGAGGAGAACTTGGAGTCCCAGTCAAGAGTTAATCATAGAACTGCTAGGGATGGGAAGGGACCTCAAAAGATCATCCAGTCCAGTCCCCCTGCCACAGCAGGATCCCCCAGACCCAGTGGCACAGGAACACAGCCAGGCGGGGCTGGAACGTCTGCAGAGAAGGAGACTCCACAGCCCCCCTGGGCAGCCCCTTCCAGTGCTCCGGGACCCTCCCTGGGAAGAAGGTCCTGCTGAGATTGAGAGGGAACCTCCTCTGTTCCAGCTGGCACCCAGTGCCCCTTGTCCTGTCCCCAGATGCCCTTGAGCAGAGCCTGGCTCCATCCTCCTGACACCCACCCCTCACAGATTGAGAGACAGCAATGAGGTCCCCCCTCAGCCTCCTCTTCTCCCAGCTCCAGAGCCCCAGCTCCCTCAGCCTCTCCTCATCAGGGAGCTGCTCTCCTTCCTTCATGTTGCTTTGGCACAGATGCCTGGGTGTTTACACAGGCATCTGCTTACATAATGCATGAAAACAGTCAAACTTGCAGTTTTTATGCAGCACCTGCAGGAATCTGCTGTCACAGAGCTGTTCTGACGAGTTTAGATGTCTCTCTTTGTGATTTAGATGAAGAATCTAACCAGAGCTATACGGATTGGATGGATGGAGCNACCAGAGCGATACGGATTGGATGGATGGAGCACTTGCTGGATCAGGAGCTGGCTGGTTGGTGGCACCCAGAGAGTTGTGATCAATGGTTCACACAATCATTCCCGTTGGAACAGACCCTCTGGATCATCCAGTCCAACCATGAACCCTACTCTACAAGGTCACCCCTCAACTCTACCCCTAACACCGCAGCTAAGGGACTCTTGACCACAGCCCGGGATGGGGACTCAACCCCCTCTCTGGGCAGCCTGTTCCAGTGCTCAACCACTCTCTCCCTGTTCAGTACCCACATGGAGATGCGTGACGAGGATGCTCCTCATGGATCCGTACCGGGATGAGTGCACTGTGCTGGCACCATGAACAGTGGGATTGAATGCCCTCACAGGTCAGTTTGCTGATGACACCAGACCGTGCAGCGAAGCCACCGCACTGGAGGGAATGTATTTACTCTGGTGTGATGCTATTGCCACCAGGGACTCAGCATCCACATACAGCATCAGTATCAGGGAGAGGATTGGAGTACTCCACACCACCAGAGCAGTACATTCAAACTGTACAGCAGCTGGACTCGTGTGCCTCGTTTACAGCCTCTACAACATTCAGACACTCAGAGAAAGCAGGAATGACTCCGTTCAGGGCAGATAATATGACCCACTACCTCCATCCTCACTCTGTCCTGTCTCCCTACTGTCCTTTCCACACTGCACTGACTGTGCCTGTAAACCTACCGGAGCTGCCCTGTCACAGCCACATGCATCCTCCACTGCTCTCCGAGCATCACTCACCTGTCCAGACACTCTGGTACAGAGCAGCGCCTCTCCTGCACTCTGACACCACTTCTCATCTGAACAGCAAGCACTAGCTGATGTCTGCTTACACCTAACTGGAACAACTGGGAATAAAAGGAATGAAAGCTGTAAAACCAGAGGAACCTGCTGCCTCAACTTCCCCTAGCAAGGCTTCCTTTCCTGGCTCAGGAATTCAGGTTTCAGCATTAATAATCCACAGAGCCCAAAGCACGGGGTTCTCCTCATCCCTTGGAGCTGCCCTGCTTGCTGTTTACGTCGTGGTAAGGCACTACAGGACCGAGAGGAGCTGGACTCTCATCAGCACTGTGCAGTGCTCTGCCTCACCTTATAAATCAGCAGCCCCCACACGCACAGAGTGCGGGGCACTGCAGTGCTGTCTTCACAAAGCCAGCTTCTGGGAGGAGGTAATCCCAGGCACAGAGACAGGCTGGGTGGCGGACAGGAGCAGCCTTGAGGAGAGGGACTTCAGGGGGGTTGGTCAATGGAAAACCTCACCAGGAGCTGGCAATGCTTGCTTGAGCCCAGAGAGCCAACTGCATCCTGTGCTGCAGCAAGAGAAGAGGGACCAGTAGGGTGAGGGAGGGGATCCTCCCCCTCTATTCTACTCTCAGGAGACCCCATCTGCAGTCCTGCATCCAGTTCTGGAGCCCCCAGCACAGGAAGGACATTGAACTATAGGAATGTGTCCAGAGGAGGGCCACGAGGATGAGGGGATATCTCAGAGCAGCCTTCCAGTCCCTGAAGGGGGCTCCAGGAAAGCTGGGGAGGGGCTGTTTGCAAGGGCTGGGAGTGGTAGGAGCAGGGGGAATGGTTTCCAGCTGGAAGAGGGGAGGTTGAGACTGGAAGTCAAGAGGAAGTTTTGTGATGAGGGTGCTGAGATCCTGGACCAGGTTGCCCACGGAGGTTGTGGCTGCCCCCCAGCTCCCTGGCAGTGTTCAAGGCCAGACTGGCTGGGGCCTTGAGCAGCCTGGTCTGGTGGGGGGTGTCCCTGCTCATGGCAGGGGGGTTGGAACTGGATGCTCTTTAAGGTCCCCTCCAACCTGACCCCTTCTAGGACTCTATGAATGGAAATGCTTCATCCTGAACTGAAAGAACTGGCTTCAAGCACAGGATTAGGGGTGGACAATAAAATCCCCCCTCACCTTATTTAATGCTTGAAAAGCCCACGGTGCAGCTTCTCCTTAATGCCAGCAACCTTTCTGAAAGCCATAATCCTATTAACTTTATCAAAAAACACATTAGAGATAAGAGTGTTAAATGGCTGTGATCCTTAGCTTCCCAGGGAGGGTCCTGGAGCACTGGACCAGGCTGCCCAGGGGGGCTGTGGTGTCTCCTTCTCTGCAGACGTTCCAGCCCTGCCTGGCTGTGTTCCTGTGCCACTGGGTCTGGGGGATCCTGCTGTGGCAGGGGGACTGGACTGGCTGATCTCTCCAGGTCCCTTCCCATCCCTAAGGATTCTATAACAGCTACCTTCCTTCTTTAAACTCGAGTGCAAAGAATGAACCCTCTGCTGTTGAGTTCAAACAGAAGGTGACCCCAAGCCAAGACGTCCGTGCCCTACAGAACCCATCTAGGTGAAAGGGAACAGCCTTATGGAAAATTCCCTGCCTATGAAGTGCTCTTTACAGGATGGGAGGTGCTACTTCCAGCTCATAAAACAGTCTTATCTACCTCGAAACCAGGATGGGGTAGGTGGGTTTTCAACTTTGGTTTAGTTCTGTAAATAAATACTCTTGGTCGGCTTGGCTAGGAAAGTGGGGAAGCCTGGTTGGCTTCCTGGCAGAGGTTGTGACTAGAAGAGTTTCCAGAGCACACTGCTGGCTCAGAGTCACCCTGCTGGCCACTAGGACCCCCCCCCAGGTCCCTTTCTCCTCCCCTGCTCTCCAACAGGTCAGTGCCCACCCTCTCCTGGTCCCTGGGGTTGTTGTTGCCCAGATGCCAGACTCTCCCCTGCCCCTTGCTGTCCCTCACTCCATCTCTCTCTGCCCAGCTCTCCAGCCTGTCCAGCTCTCACTCAATGCCAGCACAGTCAGCTGGGGGGTCGACAACACCACCCAGCTTGGTGTCACAAAGCTCAGATGATGCTATAGACAAAACCCTGCCCTAGAGGGGTTCTCTCCTGCTGAGTGTCTGAAGAAGACCAGCTGCACGCCTGCAAGCCATCCCTGCTGCACACCAGGTCCTGTATGTCAGGACTCGAGAGCAGCAGGGTTATTTCTGGCTCTGCATATTAATCCTCTGCTCTTCTTTCAGAGCAGGAAACTTCTCAACAGCAAAGCTACCCATGACCTTCCTTAGCGATGCTGCAACAGCTCTCTAGAAAGCTTCTCTGGCTGGATCTGTAAGCAAAGAGTAGTGCTGCTCCCCGACTCTACGCTGAAACTCACCTCTCACACAGGTCCTTCCTCAAACCACACTCGCTCTGGGGGTGAAGAGGAAAGCTGCACAGTGCCCAAACAACTACATGAGGATAGGAGGTAGCAGCACTCTTCTCAGCCTGGATAACGCTAGGCAGCAAAGCCCAGAGCCTTAGGAGGCTCAGTCTCTATGCAGACATTAACCTGGGTGCAAAGCCTGGCCTACAGACACGATGAGAAAGCTAGGGAGCTCCTCCAGCCCAGCCCAGGACCTGGCATCACCACAGCAGCCAGACCAGGGCACTCAGGGCCACAGCCAGGCTGTCCTTCAACACCTCCAGGGATGGGGACTCCACCACCTCTCCAGGCAGCCTGGTCCAGTGCCCAGCCACTCTCTCAGCAAAGAGCTTCTCCCTCAGACCCAACCTAACCCTCCCTGATGCAGCTTGAGGCCATTGCCCCTCATCCTGTCATTAGGAATTGAGGAGAAGAGCCCAGCAGCAGCCTCACTACAACCTCCTTTCAGGGAGCTGTAGAGAGCACTGAGGTCTCCTCTCAGCCTCCTCTTCTCTACACTAAACAACCCCAGCTCCCTCAGCCCTCCTCACAGGCTCTGTTCTCCACCCTCTCCCCATCCTCATTGCCCTTCTCTGGCCCCCCTCCAGCCCCTCACTGTCCTTCTGATCCTGTGGAGCCCAACACTGGACCCAGTCCTCAAGGTGCAGTCTCACGAGTGCAGAGTACAGGGGCACCATCACCTCCCTCCTCCTGCTGGAGACCCCATTCCTGATCCAGGCCAGGATGCTGGTGGCCTTCTTGGCCACCTGGGCACTCTGCTGGCTCCTGTTCAGCTGCTGTCACCCAACACCCCAGATCCTTTTCCTCCAGGCAGCTCTGCAGCCGCCCTTACCCTCTTCCAGAGGTCTGCTCAGTGCTTGGTTCATGGGGTTGGGGGGCTGTGGGAGAGGGGAAGGGCAGGGGGTTTGCATCCTCATCCATCCCTTCATGCTGCCTCCTTTCAAAGTAGAGCAGACTTGAAGAACTCGAGGGAATTCAAGGACAGATGATGGAAGCGATTAGAGGCTCAGACAGACTTCCACGTGAGGAGGGATTATTAAACTGACTGCCTCGCTGGCAGAGAAGATGAATGGGAGGGATCAGAGACACAGAGAAGGAGACAGCCCACAGCACAGCTTGTGGATCAGTAGAAAGGAGAGTTCCTGTTGCTCGTTCACGTAAGCCCCGTGCTCTTGTGGCCAAGAGGGCCAACAGCCCTGTGTTCTGTAAGGGGTGAGAGGGCGATCAGCAACGGTGTGTGCAGGTTTCTGAAGATGAAATAGGTCAACCTAGCAAGAATTCAGAGGAGACAGCTTCAAACAAGCCCTGATGTGATGCTCTAGAAGCAAAAGTCAACACAAGGCATAGCTGAGTTGGTCTGAGCATCAGTGAGGTTTCTATTGCAATCGTCACACAACTACTGAGGCTGGCAGAGCCCTCCGAGCTCCTCCAGCCCAGCCAGGACCTGGCATTACCCCAGCAGCCAGAGCAGGGCACTCAGGGCCACAGCTAGGCTGTCCTTCAACACCTCCAGACATGGGGCCTCCCCCACCTCCCTGGGCAGTCCAGTCCAGGCTCTGAGCACCCTTTCCCTGAGGAAGGGCTTCCTGACAGCCAACCTAACCCTCTCCTGGCAGCTTCAGGCCCTGCCCTCTCCTCCTATCACTAGATGCCTGGGAGAACAACCCAACNTCCAAGCCAGGATGCCCTTGGCCTTTGGTGCCACCTGGGCACCCTGCTGGCTCCTGTTCAGCCGGTTGTCCCCCAGTGCTGCCAGGTCCCTCTCTATAAACCTCTGCATGAGCATCCCGCCCAAGATGCCTGAGCATCTCCAGTCTCTCTCAGTACTGCCAGCACCTGAGCATCTCCAGTTTCCTCCCAACGTGCAGTGCAAAGCCAAGTCCCCAAGCCACGCGACTCGCTGTAGCCACACGGCGAGCTGCGCTCGGTGCAGGACAGCTAAAAAACACTCCCTGTGTTTCCACATCTCCCCCTGCTTCACGGCTGAGGGTCTGATTTCGAAAGCCTTGGATTAGTTTGCAGGACTCAGGTAGTAGAGGAGGTTAAACAGAGCGAAGCTGCAGCAGAGGTGAGGTGTGAGACTCCGCACAGCTGACTCTTGGTGCCACCAGAGCGAGCTGCAGCAACCCAGATAACAGCAACCAAGGAGTATGGACAAAGAAGTCTCCCAGAAGGGTACTCTCCTTAAACCAGTAAGCACAGAGCTGTAAACAGAGGCACAGTAAACACTGCTACCATTGCAGCACAAGCAGCAGAGTCCTACACCCCACGCTGTGCTGCTGAGGGCTTGTGGCTCTCTTGTGAGCTGGTCCAGGAAAAGGAAGCCAGCCTCTCTCCCTCAACACACAGCGACTCTCCGTGTGTTAGGAGCAGCTCAGCCTTCCTTCAGTGAATTTAATTCTCTTCCAAGCAGAGGGAACTGGGTCAAACTGAGACTGGGAAGTCGTGAGCAGAGCCCAGCGCAAACAGCCTCAAAGAGCAGCCCTGCTGCACTACAGGGATGGAGCTCCTTAGCTGCAACAGGCACTTAACAGTCCTTCTCCCCCTCAGATTCAAGCCCTTCCACACTCAGGAAGCTCTATCTACAGTCCTAGCGTTTGGGAAACTCAATGTGACTGCAGCTGCAACTCTGGAGCCGTCTCCTTGCCTGTCTGTTAGAGAGGGCTTTGCTTGCTCCATGGGCAAAGAGAGTCCTGCTTGCTCCAAGTCCCCCAAGCATCCTCCCACCAGCTCTGTATTCATCACAGAACCCTTAGGGATGGGAAGGGATCTCCAAACACCATCCAGTCCAATCCCCCTGCCACAGCAGGATCCCCCAGACCAAGTGTTGCTGCGATCGTGCTTTGTGGTCCTCTTCTTCATGAGTGTTTGTGAACGACAGACAGAGCCCCAGCTGCTCTGATGCTTTGCAGGCAGTCTCCTGAAGACATCCACCCTGCTTTCTCAGGTGCTACCCCCAGCTGTTGCTGCTCAGTGCCTGACCATCTCCATCCCCGGGTACATGGGGGGATTGCTATGCAGGCAATTTACTCGTCTGGAATAAGCTCAGATGGGTTTAAACAGAGCTCCTGGCTTCACCCAGAACACAGAGCCTGGTGCTACTGGGGATTACGAGTGGTACCTGACACAGCTCATACAGCCCAAACCCAGAGCAATGCAGCCACACGTTAACTCCACACAGTCGTTACAGGTAGATTCCAGCTCTCACGGTCAAACAGGAAAGGAGGGGTTAAACTGCATTAGAAGAAACCCAAAATCAGATAGAATCAGAATCCTTAGGGATCAGAAGGGACCTCAAAGATCACCCAGTCCAGTCCCCCTGCCACAGCAGGATCCCCCAGACCCAGTGGCACAGGAACACAGCCAGGCAGGGCTGGAACGTCTGCAGAGAAGGAGACTCCACAGCCCCCCT
>VZRI01010149.1:559415-583532 GCA_013397515.1 Upupa epops | reverse complement strand
CTGCCGCGGGGAGGCGGCCCCACCCGAGAAGGAGCCTTTGATCAGGTGAGGAACCCTGAGTCCCTGGTACCGCTCCTCAGACCCCCTGTGTCCTCGGAGGGAGCCTGGGCTGAGCGAACTGACCTAGACCATCGCCGCAGGGACCGCCCGGTTTTGTCTTGCCGGGGCGGGAGATGCTGGCGGGGGTCCCCGCACCGCTCTGCAGGATAGCAGCGATGTAGTAGCTGCTCAGAGCTGGGATCCCGAGCCGGGGGTGCTGGAAACAGCTCGATGTGGGAGCAGAATATGGACCGATGTGGGCAGACAGGGTTTTTCACATCATCCCGATGTTCGGTTGGGTGAGGAGATGAAGCCCTCAATCCTAGAGCAGAGCGAGGTGAGTACGGGAGGAGGTTTGTGGTTTGCAGACCATCTGTGCTTGGGGTTTGCGGACCATCTGTGCTTGGGGTTTGCAGCCATTCTTGTCCCTGGCCCAGCCACCAGCCAGGGTTCCAGCACCGCCAAAGCCCACAGCAGGTACCCCAACTGTGGGATAGAGCAGGAACTGGGACATAAGTGGGACAGAGCGTCTCGTGTTGCTTGGGGACATGGGTTAGCGGTGGGCTTGGGAATGTTGGGTTAATGGTTGTTGTCAATGAGCTTGAAGGCCTTTTCTAACCTGAACAGTTCTTTGGTTCTAAGAAAGAATTGGTGGGGCTTAAGGCAAGACCTGGGGGCAGAAGAGCTGAGTAGCCTACCCAGCTAATAGCAGAGCAGCAGCAGAGCTCAAAATGTCCTGATTTCATGCTGTTATAGCAGTTAACTCAATAATAAGATAATCCTAAACATGGGGCCTCCAGCCCAGAATTAACCTAATGAGAGCTGAGCAGAGGTTCTTTCCTTCTCCTTTGTCAGCCAGGGTGATTGTCCCTCACCGGCACATTTCTTTAGCAGCAGGCTTTCTGCCACTGATCCCATTACCTCTGGCTCTAAGTAGGAAAGTCAGCGGAAAAGCTGGGCATTGGGATGGCACCTGCTTTAGAACCTGCCAGTAGGTGATGATTAACCCAAGAGCCTAATCAGCAGCTTGGCTCTCTCCAGGAGGCTTTGGGGATCTCACAGGAGTGGTTTAATTTCTGTTAAAGGAAAAGGAGTGACTCACTTGAGATTTCACATCTTTGGGCTGAGGTGTTAGGGTTTTCAGAGCTGGTGTTGGTACCAAAATGCTGATGTGACTTTTCACCTTGTTTTTCCCAAACAAAGTGGTTGCAGCCTTGTAAATCTGAGTGAATGCAGTGGTGAGGAGGAGGAGGAGACAGGACTATGTGTATCATTAGGTGCATGTATTACTAGGGATGGGAAAAGAAACCCCAGGCAAAGCCAGCAAGCTGAGCTGCTGCAGCAAAATACCCAGGCTGAAGGTGGGATCTGGCTCTGGCAATGACCTCAGGATGCAGATGAATTTGGGGTGAGAATCACAACTGAGTTTAATCTTGTCCCTGGGAGCAGAAATCCAGTGATGAAATATTAATGCATCTTCTGAATAAAGCCTAGAGTGCGAAATGGTCTCAGTTCCCTCTGGTCCCAGGAGACTCCGGTAACCTGCCCTTAGTGTCCATCTGGTTGTTTATTTTCTCCTCCTGCTTCTCATATTAAATGTTGCTTGGAAGTCCCACCTACTCAGGGGGTGCTCACTGCTGGCAGAGCTCCCTGTGCTTACTGTGGTTTTGCTGTCTCCTGGGTGCTGCCCACATCCCTCTGGGGCTGCTGGGTGCTCTGTGCCGCATTTGGAAATCTAATGTGTTGGGAAATGCCTTGTGAGTGGTGAGGGAGTGGCTCGTAAAAACGAAGGCGTAGTAGTGTTCCTGCCAAATCCTGGGTTTAAAGTAAGTCAGGTGTTAGGGGTTCTTGTACGTCACTCAGTGGGAAGAGCCTGTTGGAGCCACGATGGGACCAAATTCATGCTGAGAGCACAGCTAGCTCCAGAGTGATCCCTTCCAGACTGGGATCTGTCAGCTTCACCTTTGAAAAAGAGTTTGAGTGAATCCATGCTGGCTCCAGTGTAGGAATGGCTAAGCTATGCCATCCACACCCTCCAAATTAGACTCTTTAATGAGAGATAATATGAGATTATATTTTCTCTTATTACCTGTAACTCAGGTTTTTGGTTTAATCAACCTTCCTGCAAGACTGCTGAAGGGGATGATTTCTTTTCCCTATTTTATCTATGTGCTGGGGCTGCTGTCAGCATATTTTTGTATGGCTTGGCGTCATGGTGAAAGCACCCACAGTGTTATCTAAGGGTTCCTTGCGAAAGGTGGGTGGTCTGGGTAGCAAAGAGAATAAACAGTGGGTTGTCCTAACAAGAAGTGAGCAGGGATTGCTGCAGGATGGCTGATGGGACTTCTGAGTAAGGCTGGAAATGTTTCTCCGTTTCTTTGCTGAAGCACCTGGATGGCTTGTTTAGAAATATTATGGAAATTCTCAGCCAAAAGTTCTCCCAGCAGAACTAAACAACCCAGTTAAAAGAACTCACATCCCAGTGGCACCATAATTTGTGCCTCTGCCTGCTGCTCGAGGCACACACTGACATCTTTGTGGGCACAGATGGTGCCGCCAGGATCTTGGCACTCTCCAAACAAAACACCCTGCAGAATCACTAGGAGTTTTGAATCTTAAGGACAACTGTTCTCATGTTAAGCTTGGACATGCTGGAGGGCCTTGTGTGGAGTTTGGGGTGGCAAGGTACGATGGGGAACAGGGTAGGGAACTAGGGGAGATGCTTCCTTTCTTCTTCGTGGAAGGATGATCACAGCTCCTCATCCTTATCTGCTCAAATAACATCTTCAGTGGCTTCAGTGACTTTGTATGTCTCGTGGCTTTCATGAAGCCATTCCCCCTTCTCCTCTTCCTCTCCCCTCCCAGACAAGACTCTGGGCTGCATGACGAGGTGTCACAGCATTGGGCACTTCACCCTGGCAAGGCAAGAGGAGGCAGCATGATGCTGCAGGAGCTGACACTGCCTCTTGCTCTCCCCTCTCTCTGCAGTAACAACAACCCCTACGCCTCCTTTGGAGCCACATTGGCACGGGACGAGGAGCAGAACCTGTGGAGCACTCCACACGACGTCACTCACACAGAAGCGGACGACGACCGGGTGCTGTACAACATGATCGTGGTCAGGAACCAGCTGGACAAGGACTCAGAGGTGAGTTGGTGCAATTCCTTGTGCTTGGTTTTGCCATCGAATCACAGAATCGTTGAGGCTGGAAAAACCCTCTGAGCTCACCCAGCCCAGCCCATGACCTAACATCACCACATCAGTCAGACGAGGGCACTAAGGGCCACAGCCAGTCTGTTCTCTAACACCTCCAGGGATGAGGACTCCACCACTGCCCTGGGCAGTCCATTCCAGGCTCTGATCACCCTTTCTGTGAGGAAGGGCTTCCTAACATCCAACCTAACTCTCCCCTGGTGCAGCTTCAGGCCCTCTTCTTTCGTACTGGTGTTAGCTGCCTGGGAGAAGAGCCTGACTCCACCTGACTACAACCTCCTTTCAGGGAGTTGTAGAGAGGGAGAAGGTCCCTCCTGAGGATCGTCTTCTCCAGGCTAAAAACCTCCAGCTTCCTCAGCCTCATAATCAGACTTTTCCTCCAGTCCCTTCCCTAGGCTCTTCCCCAGGCTCCTCTGGATCCACTCCAGCCCCTCAATCTCTTTCTTGAAGTGAGGGGCCATGGACCAAGGCTTGACATTTCCATCAGGTACTGAGGCAGGGTCTTTGTTTAGGCACCTGCTAAGCTGCTATAATGCTCTCAGGGTCCCCAGGTGGGGGACTCAGGTCATCCTCCGGGGTTTACCCTGTACCTGGTAACACATAAATATACCACTCCTCAGAGATGTCTGTGGAGGCTGAGCCAAGAGAGCCGCCCTGAGCTAGGACACACAGTGCCCCACAAGCATTTCTCACAAACACATTCTGGTAGCACAGGGTTCTCCAGCTGCATTTCCCAGCTACTTTTAAAGCCAGATACTCCCCTGGTTTGGCCTTTCCATCTCAAACTGGTGTTTGCTCGGCCATGGCAGCTCCAGTGATGTGTCAAGTTCAATATCCCTCTGATGGTAATACTGGGAACAGGGTGCTGGCACAGCTCTTGGTGCAGAAAGGAAAAATCATTGCTGTTACATAAAGGCTGATTTGCAGCCCTGATTTCCTTTGCTAAAGCACCTCGGCGCAAAGGAGATTTCGGTGGCCTGATTAGGAGCCGGCTGCAATAAGCAGTGACACAATTTCTCTTCTCTGATCGCTTTTAAGACTTCAAAATGTTAGTAGGAAAGCCTGGGGGCTTCGCATTTAATTTAAACATGATCTCACTTCATCCCAGAGACTTGTAACTCTTCCTCCTGTGATAGTCCCCAGAAACCAGAAGCTCTCACAAGACTCCAGTGGTGCAGCTGAGATAGAGATTACAATTTATCATGCTTAAAAGGAGAGAATCCAACCCCCACTGGATATTGAGGTGGTGTTTTTGGTGGGGATTGAATTAGTTAGGGTGTTGGTTTTGTAAGGGCTGCACACAGCCTTTACTGCTCTGCCTGGGGGACTTCTCTGCCCACCACTCTTTTCTCAGGGAGCTTCACCCAGCCCGAACTGGGTGAAGGAGATGAGGTCCCAAGTTGTTGCAGGGCTGGGTGCACTTTAGGGCAGCGTTGAAGCTCCTGACTTCAGCCCCCAACCATTCAAGCAGCCTGATTTAGAGCTTGATTTAGGGCTTGTTATGAGGCAGGACTCCTACGAGCTCTTATTATTTATGAAATGGTATTGTAAGTGGATGGGCTGCTGTAAAGATGACTCCAGGGGCAAAGAAGAGTGTATCAGTTCTGGGTGAGTGAGAGGGCGTTCTTGCCCCTGCTAGTCCTCAATTCAATGCTCTGCCCCTGCCTTCAGTGGGGTTTTCAGTGGGTTGGAGCAGCCAGTGTGCCTGCCAGTGAAAGGAAAGCAGAAAGAGCATGGGACTTTCTCTGCAAAGCAAATGGCAGATCCCATACCCTGGGTTTGCGTAGGAAAAAAAAAAGCCTGGGGAGGATGACATTAGGCCTGCTTTGGAGAAAGTCAATGTGTAATACACTTGATTTGAGTTTACACTTGATTTGCCGCTCACCATCACCACCCACTCTGTTCTATCTCTCTTTTAGGGAAACTGAGGCACGAGCTCAGCAAGCTGCTGCAGCTTTTTGTGGGTGATAGGGCAGGGAGGGACTTGGCTGGTAAAGTCAACATTCCTGTGCTGGGCTCTGGGTGCCTCAGTCTTTCCTGACTCCAGTGAATATTGTGAAACTAGGCCAGGTCACATTGCACTCCCCTCTTTAGGAGACTTTGGCCCTGAGAGAGAGAGAGAAATAGAAGTCTCCTTGCAGAGCAGCGCTGGGCCACAAAAGTTGCAATCTGCTTTGTGAGCTGCTACCAGAGTCCTCAGGAGAGCGTGGGGATGCTGCAGGCCAAGGGCCAGAGGAAGGGTCCCTTGTTTTGTGGAGCACAGGCTTTATGAAGTCAGAGGTCCTGCTTTCATCTTGGGGGAAAATGGGACTGAGCAGGGAGCTGCTTCCTGTTTTTGTGCAGCCTTTATCTCTGTGATTTCTTGGTGCAGGACTCTGTAAGGATCCCACAGAGCAGGTCACTCAATGTCATGTATGACTTGTGATAAGGTACCACCTTGGCCTTGCACCAGTATTGTGTTTGTCTGCCTGGCCAACCTGCCACTGCCTTCCTGGGGGTTTGCTGCATTGTTCTCCTGTGCTGAGGTGCTGTGAGCTAGGATAGGAGAAGCAGTGGGATCTGCATGATTCTGGAGGTCAGCAGTCATGGTCTGGATATCTCTGTCTTGGCCTGGGCACCTCTCCCTCACTGGCTGCTGTCAATAAATAAATAATCAAACTGGGCCAGGTGCTTCAGTACTGAGAGCACCGTGTCCGGTTCCTTCATGTTAGATCATTCGTGGTGGGGCTGCCAGCAGCTCATGGCATTGGTGTCCTTGGGATTAGTTCCTTGCCCCTGCTGTGATGCTGCACCAACACTTGGTTCATGGTGAGCCATTTTTTCACCTCTGATAGCACCACTCTGGGAAACTGGGCAGCTCCAACCCAAACTTGATGTGACCTTAGCTTGTGTAATGGCAGCGCTGCTCCACCCTACTCCTCCAGGAACCAGGGCTGCGAGCTCTTCAAAGCAAGCCCCGTGTTGTCCCAAGTTGCTTCTCCTGCTCAATGTCATGTGGTGGGAGTGATGGCTTGCAGGGTCGTTGGCTGTGGTGGAGCCTGCTGGAGCACCCAGCAGGTGCCAAACCTGCAAGAGGTAGATGAGGCAAGACTCACTGGAGCCTCCTGAAGTCATGAGATCTGAGTAACCTGCAGCTTCTCATTTCTCTCTGCTTGAGTTGATGAGCACCCGGATGCGCTTCCAGAAGCCAAGTGTGGGCAAGGGAGGGTGTGCTCAGAAGACAGAAAAGCTGTAGCTGAAGGGTTGGCTCAGAGGTTGGTGCAGTCTTCGGAGATCAAAGCTGTCATCAAAGCTGGTATTTGGCAGCCTTCCCCTGATCACTCGGTTTTGATCTCATTTCCACAATAACTTCCAAACAGATTGGTGACACCAGTTGCTTTCAAGAGAATAAAGAAGGCTTTGGTGGAGGATTGCTTTGGCAACAGGAGGGAAGCTACTACTAGTTAGAAGATGTCTGTACAAGCAGGGATGGGACACTGAACTGTGCTTGCCTGTTCTCACAGCATTTTTTCTCCCAGAGCTCCCAATTAGTGACTAGCTGTTTGAAATCTGGCCTTTGCAGCTTCAGTTTCTCCCTCTAGAGCCTGGGGAGTTCTCCAGGTAGATCTCTCGGGGCTGATCTCTCAGAGGAGATGGGTGGTGGGATTTCAGTGTTGCTCCCGCAATACTCTTGCACAGCGGGTTTTCTGAAGGTGCCCTGGAATACCACCACTGTCCCAGTCCCAGGGGTTTGGCGCTGAGCCACGGCTGCTTGCCCTGGGGCAGAGGGTGCTCAGCAGCCCTGGCCTCGTGATGCTCCCTGGTCCTGACCAAACATTCCCTCTGCAAGTCACATCTTGGTGACTCATGCGATGTGTGGGGAACACCCTCCCCAAAACCTCTGATGTTGCCCATTCCTCCATGGAGATGTGCAGGCAGGACCAGCTTTGCTCTTCCTCTGCTGCAGGGAGATGATTTTTAGAGTAATTTTGCGAGCTGGAAATATTCTCTTCATTTCCTCATTAAAGAGCCCAGAGGACAGCCCCATGCCTACAGCAGTTTGGATGTGTCTGCCCGGGAAAGCTCCATTGCTTCTGAGGCTGATGAGGAACAGGGCCTGAGTCCTTTTAGGAGCTCAGCCTGTAGCTGCCCAGGCTCATCCTGCTCATTTTTGCTATCTCTGTCTGCTTTTCACTATGTGCAACATTCTCCTCTCAGATTTTTCTACATAAAATATAAATAGACCCATCCCCACGCTCAGGCAAAAGAAATCCCACCCAAACAAGAGGTATCCCCAGCAGGCACCACTGTGAAGCATCGTTTTCTGTACCAAAGCCAGTCCTTTGCATACTGACTGAGCTCTTTCTCATCAGGACACAGCCAGAGCTCCCCGGGGACTAATGGCACTGTATTAGCTTCCGTGATGCAAGTCAGTGACTTGCGACGTACAGGAAGTCTATAACCCAGATCCCTTTGAAGCAAAAATAGACCAGGGAAAACCATGCTGCTGCTAATCCAGAGATGATCAGGAATGGCTTCCCTGCCTGAGCACAGCTTGCTGCTTGGCTTATTGAGGAGTCTGGCTTGCTACCGTGGGGGGTGGGGTAAATCCCCACCACCTTGGGAGCTGCTGGCTGTGTTTTGGGGAGAGAAGTGTGTTTCCCAGCCTGGAAACTTGCCTGGAATTCTGTATGGATTGATCCTGTGTGTGGAACTGCTCAGTTACAAACACAGGAGGGCAAGGATACGCAGCTCATTCTCCCAACAGCACAGCCACACTGGTTTGTGCTCCCTTCTGCTCACACCATGGGTAGGCTGAGATTTTTTAAGGAACCAAGGCATTGTTGATGACGTTTTAGTCTCTGTTTTAAAAACTTTCCAGTCTGCAATAAACCTCCCACAAAGCTTTAATACAGTAAAACTCCCTTTATGGGCTACTGACAGCTTCTGATTGGCAAAGCTGGCAGTGACGCAAAGCTAAAAGCAAAGGGGATTTTGCTCTCCAGGAGGATGAACGGTACAGAGTGAGCAGCTGACCTGAATTCACCAGTGCATGAACCCACCAGCATCATCTCTGAGGGCTCCCTGCATCTCTCACTGAACAGCAGGAACACAGGCTCCTTGTTCAGTTCTCTGCAGTCACGGTGGGTCATTGGGTTCAGGAAAAAGCCACTGAGAAATCTATGGGTCTTTATCAAAACAAGTCCACTCTTAAGGCCCCAGTGGGACTTCTGACCTGCAGTCATGGGTATGGTTTAACTCGTCTCCTGTCATGCAGGAAAACCCCATGTTAACACCCAGTTATGCTGCAAGAGCCCTTTCTGTAACCTGTTGCTGAGAATTGAAATTAATTAAGGTCATTAGTGCAGGGAAGTTGTTGGAGTAGTGTTAACCTCAGCTAGGAAAAGTGCTGATGGGCTACATTTGGAAGTTCTCGTGTTCGCCAGCCTAGGATGACATTATAGCTCCCAGCACAGACCTGGAATGATTGTCATGCTAACTTCTTTAGCCATCAGCAGTGCCTACACTGAATGAATCCCATAACCTTGTTTCAGGGTAACAGGAAGCCTGTTTTCTATGGGGAAGATACAGAGGAGTTGCACTGACTATCAAGCTGGACTGAGGGTCTCTAACCCCTTTGCTTTGCAGGAATGGCAAAAGCTCAACTATGATATTTATACCTTACGACAGACGCGGAAAGAAGTGAGGAGCAGATGGAAACACATTCTGGAGGATTTAGGTAAGTCAGAGGACAAAATGGTCTTGTTTGTGGGGTACCCAGTGTGAGGATGGGAGCGTTTCCTGATTTCAGGCTGGTAGAGGAGAGAGGGAGGCTGAGCAGGGCTACCAGGTAACCATTCCAGCAGCTGAGAGGAGACAGGGCCACCATGTCTGCAGGCACAAACCACAATCAGCAGTGAGAATCTTTCATGCCCATGCCTGTGCTCTTACCCATTTCAAGCTTCCTTGTGCAAGGGACTTAGCAGGGACACTTGGAGCTCACCCTGGCTTCTCCTGAACAAGATAAGCAGGGAAAAACGAATATTCCTTCTAGGTGTGAACACAGATACAGCCATTTTCATTCCTTAGCCCCCACCAGCCCAGAAGAGCTAAACCACCTGCTCTGGAAATACTCTTTCACCAAACAAAATTGCTCAACCCTTCCACTCCTCCTTTTCCACAGCCCGCAAATGGTGACCCGCACCCAGCAGTGCTGTGCTCGTGGCTGCTGTTTGTCTGGAGGAGCAGCAGCAACAGCGGGTGCAACCTAGGTCTTCCCCATGTACTGCACCCAGCATATGACACTGGAGCTAAGGAGCTGGGTTGTACCGGCACACCAGCTTGGAGACTGCTGGTGTGCTCTGGATGTGGCTGGCAGCTAGTGGGGAGGATGTGGAAGTCGAGCACGCTTGCTGCTGAGCTGTTTGAGGATATCACCGGGAGCAAAAGAGATGAGTATCTTGGCTGCTCTTGCCCTACCTGCTGTTCTGGCATCTGGATGGGAGGAACATGATAATTTCATAACTGGGTGTCAGCATTCATCTTCACCCAGGTGCTCGCGCAGCAGGAGGGATCACTTGACACCCTTCTGTTTCTGCACATGGACAAAGGCTCTGCCACATCTCCCTCACGTCCGCAATGGCTCCAGAGCTGTTTAGCAAAGGGTGGAGAAGCTCAAGGCATTTCAGATCTGGCACCCAGAGTAGCCATTCCCTGCCCTAATTCTTCTCCCCCTTTTCTTCCTATAAGAACAACTACCCATTACTGCCACAGGAGTTTTATCCCTGTCACCTCCCCTCAGGAAGCCCCACCAGCCCCAAAAACTCTGGCAGTATCAGAAACAAGAGAGAGCTGAATCAGCATCCTAGGTGTGGATGTTTGTGTGCCTTGTCTGGAAAGTGAGGAGCAGACTTGCTCTGAATGGGTTTGTGGGTTTTTTATCCCACGAGCAAGCCTGTACCTGCCCCAAGTACAGACAGGGATTATGCCTCAATGAAACACTCACTTGGTTTAGCAGGTAGGGAACGCAGCAGCCCCAGCTGTGGAACCTTGTGAGAGCCCAGAGGACCCTGCCTGCATGTTGGACTCATTCTGAAATTCATCTCTTTCCCAGGTTTCCAGAAGGAAGCGGACTCCCTCCTGTCGGTGACCAAGCTCAGCATCATTAGTGACTCCCAGAACATGGGCAAAGCCCGGGACATCCTGCTGAGGCTAGCTGAAGAGACAAACATCTTCCCAAACAGCTGGGAGCTCTGTGAGCGCTACCTCTTTGTGGTGGTGAGTAGCCTGGAGCATGTCTTCCTCCCTGATGTGCCCATTAGCCCTAATGCCTGACTTAACCTTCTAGCATCTGTGGAGGGTTGACCCTGAGCAGCCTGAGTGACTGTAAACACCCATTGCTTTGGCAGGATCGGCTCATAGCTCTGGATGCTGCTGATGAGTTCTTCAAGATGGCCAGTGTGGTGTATCCGAAGAGAGCCAGTGGGGAAAGGGTGGACGATGGCCAGAAGGCCCCACAGTGCATCTCTGTCATGATGCCCTGAGAAACTCGTCTCGCTGGCGTGAGAAGGACGGCAGGTTTCCTCCCCTCCAGGACCAGGCTCCTTTGCCGAGGGGTTAGCACGAGTTTGCCTGTGGAGAAGCAAGTGGGCTGGTCGGAGCAGAGTGAGGAGGTCAGCACACGGGGCACAGGGAGGCAGATGCTGGCCCCAGGGTGCTCCCAAGGAGAAGAGAGCATGAACTGATGTAGCGTAGCCCCATGCCCAGTAGCGTATGTGGTAGGCACAGGGGGAACCTGTTGTGCAAACTGTTACTCCCAGTAGCCACAAAAGTTGAGATGCCTCTAGTTCCAAGTGCTGCAAGATTGGCATTTCTAACTTCTGCTGGTACCTGCTGCTGTCCCCTCCCTCAACCCCACTAGCCAGGAGGACCAGTGAGGGAGAAAAAATGCCTCAGCTGTCCACAGCTCCATGATGTTTCTGTGTGCTGGTCTGCTGCTTCATCCCCATCCCCACTGGGCAGGTCCCAGGGAACTCAGCGGAGGTGTGGGAGCAGAATTTGTGAGAGGTGTCCATGCCAGGCGGCAAAGCCTGGGTGCAGCATCACAGTTGGGTCTCTCTTGGGTGTTTGTGTTGGGAGTGCTCAGCCTGGCATCTTAAAAGAAGGTATATTTTAGGAGGGTGCCAAGGCTGGAGCTACTGAGGATTTGGCTCAGTTCTTAATGTCCGAATGTTTTGGTCTTAATTGTGTAAGAAAACTCCACTGTAAAACTTCAAGTACTGTCAATATGCTGTCTGCTTTTGATGAGGATTTTTCATGAATGTCCTTTATATCTTGGAGTTCTGTCTGATGATAAGCAATAACTTTGAAACACTGGATTGTTTTCCAACAGGTAGAAGTTGGTCACTGGTTAACACTCGTGCTTGCTAAGTGACCAGTTGAAAATGCTGGTTACACAGGATCTCCCAAAAAGCAAAGCAGAGCTTTTATTTATTCCTACCTACGGTGTTTAAAATATATAATGTATTTATGAGTTGTTTCTATTCATCAGTCTTCCTGAGAAACATTCCTGTCAACTCAGGTCATCTGTGAAAACTGAGCTTAATAAACAAAACTCATTACAAAACTACAATCTCTTTACTCTCTCTGTAATCCTGTTTGGGCAACACATTAATCTCAACTGCAGATAGCAGAGGGGTTGTAAAGCACTGGCCTCTGTGACCTGCTCTCCACACACAACAGCCCCTTGACTTGCAAGAAGAGAGTCGTTTGCCAGTTTAGGACCAAAGTCTTCATAGGATATGGGCTTTGGATCTGATTTCAGTGGGATTTGGAGTTAGATGCCCAGTTTCTGTTGATTTGTTAATATTTCTTACTATCAGAAGTTCAACTGCACTGGAGAGAACCTCACATGTTTTTATAGAAAAGAAACCTCTGTGTGGCAGCTCCAGGGTTTGATTTGAATAAACTTGCGGAACAGAGAGATCTAGCAGCCCCAGGAAGGTTTTGCCAAAGTACATGACACCACCTGAAAGTCAGCCCTTGGGATGTTACTGCTTCAGAGCATTGTGTGCTATGCAAAACCTCCCGATGAGCTCTGAAAACTCACAGGGAAGAACAAGAGGTCCCTTGTTAGCTGTAGTGCTGCCTGGTTTGGTGGTGGAGGTCAGCATTAAGCCCCTGCTAGCCATGAAACCGAGTCTGATGTCAACAAAATGCGTTTGGTTGTAACTTTATAGGACAGAAAGTGCCTTAAAGGACCAGTAATTAGGATCTCTGAAGGAGTTCAGCTACCAAAGACAGGCCCTGTGCAGGGAAAGGGCTGAGTTTCTGAGCAGAGCCAGCAGAGGAGCAGGAGCTAAAGGCAGCATAGCAGCAGAGGGGGTCAGGGAGAAACCAGGCTCAGGAACTTGGGCGTCCTGTTACACACCAATCACAAGATGAAGAGAAAAAGTCCCAGCATTCAGATTAAACGGGTCACAGGGCAACCAGCAAACACTGCAGAGCACCCTTTGGTGAAGTCCAAAGATGCAGAATTTCCGAAAATCCGCAACAGAAACCAGCAGAAAATGTTTCTGTAGAGGTTCCAGCCTCAAGTTTGCCCTTCCATTCATCTCAGCAGGAAATACCCTTGGGATCAAAGACGGATAAACTGTGTTTAAATTAGTTAAATGCAGAGAGTCATTTGCCTTTTCTAGTTGCATAGGAATTATCAGGGAGACACAGCTCTTGCTCAGGTTTGGGCTTCCTCTCCTGCCAGGAAAAGGCAACACATTGAGTTTGTCTCCAAGCCTGCCTTTGGCTGTGTCTCAGGGATCCTCCAGCTAGAGCCCAGAGCTGGCACATGCTCACCCTAAAGGTCTGACACTGTCCAGCTGCAGGGTCTGCATCTCTGGGTGAAACTCACTCCAGGCTTGGGAACAGCTAAAAATCACTGGCCCAGGAACACTCCTGAACAGCTTTTGCATTTGGGGTGTCAAATGGAGAATCTAAGAGTAACAAGAAGTCAGGCCCATGCATCTGAGCATCACACAACAGCTGAAGCTGTTACAACACCAGGTATCTTACACCTCTGAGTGGACCAAATGGACTAGGGAAGTTTACCGGGCAGCAAATTCCTTCCTGTTATAATATAAAGACTTAATAAAGCATATACATCTCTAACAGCATCCAGGTCAGCAGCTGCCTGCTTATGCTGCCTCACTGGTGTGCTCCAGGGCGTGGGGCATTCATCCCCCAACAAGAGTCATTACTTTCTTTGCTAGAAACAAGTTTGGGTTTCTCTTGTTTAAGGCACCATCCAGACCTCCAGTTGCCATCCAGAGGGACTGGAGTCTCCTCTATGACCTGTAACACACCTGGAAGCTTGTACAGACGGCCTTGGTGTCCTACAGCTCTCAGGTACCACCAGATACCTGCGTGTGCGGCGCTAAACCCAGCCCGCACCCGGCTGGGCAGCAGTAGCTGTAGGAGAGCCCAGTGAACACCAGATGCCACTGTTCCCTCAGCCATACTGCAGTCGCCTCTGGGAAATAATCTTCCCGATGATTTTCCAACATTTCCCGTCTGGAATCGAGTCTCAGAAGCCTGCAAGAAGAGGCTTTCAGCAAAAGATTGGGGGTTAGAGGTTTAATGATTGCTCTGGTGCTTTCTGGAAGGCTCTGGCGAGCCCACATCTCTCCCGAGCTTCACAAGGCTGGGCCAGGGCTTCTGCTCTCACTTGGCATAAGGCTGGAATTAGCACTAAGAACATTAATTTTTCCAATTAGAGGGTGACTTTGACAGCCCTTCCTTCAGCAGGAAAGGGAAAATACTGAGAATGCTTTAAAATGAGTGATGTGAGAGGGTTTAAAGTATCTCAGAGTTCACCCGGCTCTTGCACGCTTATATTTTTCTCAACCTGACTTAGTATTTAGCTACTATTTCAATAAAAAGAAAGAAAAAAAAAAGGGAGGTTTTTCATCCACCCAAAAGCCACAGAAATGCACCGCTTGGGTTTCCTTTCCCTAAGCCACAGCAGAATATGATGAGCCCAGCCCATGCCAGTACTTGAAACAGCCAACCAGCGAGTATGAGGGTAAGAATCATAGAATCACAAGGGATTGGAAGGGACCTCGAAAGATCATCTAGTCCAATCCCCTTGCCACTGCAGGGTCACCTAGACCAAGTCACACAGGAACAGATCGAGGTGGGTCTTGAATACCTCCAGAGAAGGAGACTCCACAACCCCCCTGAGCAGCCTGTTCCAATGCTCCATTACCCTCACTGTGAAGAAGTTACTTTTGATATTGATATGGAGCCCCCTCTGTTCCAGCTTGCACCCATCACCCCTTGTCCTGTCACTAGATGACCTTGAGAAGAGCCTGGCTCCATCTTCCTGACACCCACCCCTCACATATTTATAGACAATTAATTAGAGGGTCACCTCTCAGCCTCCTCTTCTCCAAGCTAAAGAGACCCAGCTCCCTCAGCCTTTCCTCATAAGGGAGGTGCTCTACTTCCTTCTTCATCTTTGTTGCTCTACGCTGGACAGCCTCCAGCAGCTCTGTGTCCTTCTTGAACTGAGGGCCCCAGAACTGGACACAATACTCCAGATGCGGCCTCACTAGTAGAGAGTAGAGGGGGAGAAGAACCTCCCTTGATCTGCTAATCATCCCACTTCTGATCCACCCCAGGATGCTGTTGTCCCTCTTGGTCACAAGAGCACATTGCTGGCTCATCGTCATCTTGCTGTCCACTAGGATCCTCCAGGTCCCTTACTCCTACACTGCTCTCCAACAGGTCAGTCCCCAACCTATACTGGTACCCGGGGTTGCTTTTGCCCAGATGCAAGACTCTACACGTACCCTTGTTGTACCTCATTACATTTCTCTCTACCCAGCTCTCTAGCCTGTCCGGGTCTTACGGAATGGCAGCAGTCTGTGCTGTCAGTGACACCACCTCTAATTTGTGTCATCAGCAAACTTGCTGAGAGGGCACCCTAATCCCTCATCCAAGTCACTAATGAATAGATTGAATAGGACTGGTTCCAGTACTGATCCTTGGGGGACCTCACTAGATACAGGCCTCCAACTGGACTCCATCCCATTGACCACTACTCTCTGGCTTCTGTCCTGCAGTCAGTTCACAATCCACCTCACTATTCAGACCACGCTGCCTCAGTTTGTCTGCGAGGATGCTATATGAGACTGTGTCAAATGCCTTTCTGAAGTCAAGATAGACAACATCCACTGTTCTGCCATCATCTATCCACCTGCTTATGCCCTCATAAAAGGCTATCAGGTTGGTCAAGCATGACTTCCCCTTGGTGAAGCCATACTGACTGTCCCTAATGACCCTCTTGTCCCTGATGTGCCTAGAGACAGCATCCAGGACAGATTGTTCCATCACCTTTCCAGTGCTCCACACTTTGTCTCATCAACTCCCATTTGGTTATTTCAGATGCTGGAAATCAGTGAGACAGCTAATCAGTGGCCAAAAAGTGGCTGAGCAAAGTATTTTAGCGTTGTGGGTGATGGAGAGCAGCCCTGTGGGGCCCTTTTCCTTGAAATTCAAGCTGGGAATTCAGTATAACACAGTCATCACCTGGAATACAGACCAGCTAGGAACAAAAATCAATGTATGGACCACCACAGCAGGGGAAGAGAGTAGTAAATTGTGGTGGAAATTTGGTTGTGAGCTGTAGGACAGGCAGAAGGTGGCACAGGAGGTGTGCGGTAGAGGATGGGAGCAGCGTGGAAGGAGCCAGACTTCCTATTTTACTGGCTCTGGAAGTAAATCACACCCTAAGTTCTGATAAATAATGAGAACAGACACGGGAAAGAAAACTGTCATCTTTTACACTTCAGCTATAGGAAAAATTACTATCTCAAACCGCTCGCTTTCAATCATTTCTGATGTGAGGAATTCCACCACTCATGTTCTCCTCCTGGAGGGAAAGCATGTACTTTTCTAATCTAATGAGCATCACCAGCATTTGCAACTGCAGTTGGCCACCTACCAGCTTTCCAGCAGCAGTGCTTTGAAGAGAACTAACCATTCTTTGCATGGGGAGTCCTTGTTGGGCAAATCCTGAGTTATCATAGAATCATCAACGCTGGAAAAGAACTTCAAGATCATCAAAGTCCAAGTGTCTGCCCTACAACCCCCAACCACTAACCCATCTCCTGAAACACCATGTCTGCCCATTTGTTGAACCCCTCCAGAGATGGTGCCCCCACCCCCTCCCTGAGCAGCCTGTTCCAAGGCCTCCCCACTCTTTCTGGGAAGAAGTTTTTCCTAAGTTACAATTTGAACCTCCCCTGGCACAGCTTGACCCCATTTCCTCTTGTCCTATTGCCAGTCACCAGGGAGAAGAGGCCAACACCCACTTCACTTCAACCCCTTCAGGTAGCTGTAGAGAGCAATGGTATCTCTCCTTAGTCTCCTCTTCTCCAGGCTGAACAGCCCCAGCTACCTCAGCCTCTCCCCATCAGACCTATTCTCCAGGCTCCTAAGCAGCCTTTCTCTGCCCCCTTTCCAGCACCTGAATGTCTTCCCAAAATTGCCTCCAGTACTCAAGATGCAGCCTCACCGGGCCCAGGTATAGGGGCAGGATCCTGCTGGTCACTCTATTTCTGATACATTTCTTTGGCTTGCAAAGAGCAGAGCTCTTGGAAACATCCATGGAGAGGCTGCCCTTACACAAGGGAGACCACTGAGAAATCTGCTCACTTGCTGCTCTTAAATGCCCTAAGAAACAACTAAGAAAGCTAAAAGCTTATTTGAGTTTCTTACTGAAATCACAGCATCTCTTCGGTTGGAAGAGACCTTTAAGATTATCAAGCCCAACCACCGACCCAACACTGCCAGGTCACTACTAAATCATGTGCCACATGTATATATACCCAGAGCTGGTGACTTCACCACTACCCTGAGCAGCCTATTCTCCCCATAAGCCTTATCCTTTATGGAGAACAGTCATCTTTCACAGTGGTAATAAAGCCAAGTGACTGTTATGTCCCACTTGCATTAGGAAATGAGGGCACTGTGGAGGTTGTGGAGACCCTTGAGTTGATCCTAGTAGCATTAAACAGTTTTAGATAGTCAGGTTAGCTGACAGCTAAAGGAGTAGAGCCATAGCAAAGCAAAGACAAAAGGGCAAGAATGAAGGCAAATGGGCCCAGCCCAGCCAGTGGCCAAGAAAGGGGAAGAGCATTTGGCGGGTGAAGAAGGTTCTGTGCAGTGGGTGTGGGGTGGGTGCCAAAACACGCTGTGCTGGTGGGGCAGAGTGCGTCATCTGGGCAGCACCAGCAGGATAGGCTGTGTTTGTAAATGCCTGCACAGCCATCATTAGAAACCAGCAGTGTCTGGTGATAGGTGGCCAACAGATCAGAAAGAGGAAACATTTATGAAACGATGTGTTACCCAAAGTTTATCCTTTCAAGAGTGGCAGCTTTATATCTGCTAAGCTGCTGGGATTCTTTCCATTGGCTTGAATGGAGTTTGAGTCAGACTTTGGAGACACAAACACCAGGGCAAGTCCAGACACCACTGAAGTCAAAAACAAACCCTCTGCCAGCTGTCCATCTAGTCCTCTTCTGCATCAAAATCTCAAAAATAACAAGTGTGGGTTCCAAAAAGATTTCCACCAGAGAAGAGAAGATCTACCTGTATTTGGCTCAAGGAAGAAAATAAAGCCCAAACTATTCCCCATGGCCAAGGGGTTAACAGAGAAAATTCAGGTCGGACACGACCTCCAGAGGCCAGCTGAGCCAAACTCCTTGCTTGAAATAATCTCTTCCCTTTGGAAAGCAGCAAAAGCCAGAATTACTTGTTGGTACAAAGGAAATACATTAAACCATTCTTTTTTTAAATTAGAAAAGTGAGCTAGAAGATTTGTGAAGCACATCTGGAGGGCAGGTTTGGAACGAAATAATCCCTCTATGAAAGACTCTTTGATAACTCTGACTTGAGTGACCACGGTTTGCTTTGAAAGTGCATTTCCATCCTGCCTTAGGTGAAGAAACTAGAGGAACAGTGAGAGCCCCCACAGGGTCATGCAGGGTGAATCTCCCCACCTGGGATATGCCCACCAGCTCCCAGTGAGCCATTGGGGATGATGGGAAAGGGAGGGGGAGAGCAGACTGCTATTATCTTGGTGATAGGGAGCTGGGCCTAGGATTTGGAAACTATTTCCATTCCCAGACTTGCTCTTCAGGTCATCCAAGTGCACGGTGTGGAGCTTGTACCTACTACTAGCAAAATGGTCTTCCTGTGCTGGAGGTAGCATGAAAGTCTTGGTATTTCAGCATCTGTCGCCAAGCAAAACTGTGTCTCTCTAAAGTGTTCACAAGGCTCTTATCCAAAAGACCCTGCTCTAATAATTGCAAGATGTTTTGCTTTACATTTTGACTCTTTTTTAATGCTCTCCAGCTTTTCCGTGTGAACCAAATAAAGCATCATCCCTCCCTAGAAAAGAAAACTTCCAATGTAGATCTGCACCAGTTGTGTTTGCGTTGTTTTTTATTAATTCAGGAGAATACCTATTCCCACAAATCCTTTTGATTCTGATAAATCGCATTTTCAGACAGAAAATGTGTTGGTATAATTTTGTATTCAATCCTAACCCTTCCTAAGACTTGACTCTTTGTCATCACCTGATCTGAGACCTGTGTGGCAGCCAGTGCCATCGTGGTTATTTGTCAAGTGAGAATTACGTCTCAAAACATAAGGGAAGGGCCTCTTTTAATCATTCTGACTGTGTTGAAGCGAGATCACTGCAAGAGTCTCTGGCTGTGCAGAGGACACGCACAGGCATGCCTAGGAATTCGGCTTGCCTGCTGTTTATCTGACCCAATTAAAGGCAGATGCAGCCTCATGCTTCCACAAATGTTTATGGACTCGCAGATTGGCTGAAGTTAACGCACAGCAACTGATCCTGAACTAATCAGATGCTTTTATGGTCCTGTTTGGCTTTAACTTGCCCAGCTGCATGATGAATGTTTTCAGATTCCCCTCCTATCTCCTTTGTACGTTTGGGTAAACCCACAGTTGGTTGTTGGGGTTGTAAATTTGTGAGAAGTGACTCAAGAGGGGAATCACATGATGCACAAAATATTGGTGTGGTTTTGCTTGAGTGCTGCTTTGCAGAAGAGAAGGAGTCTTCCCCACAGTACATACAAGCATACTGGGGATGGTGAATGGACTGGAAAATACAACAGGTATTTAAATCTGTCTCTTGCTTAAATACCTGAGGAGTGGTGCTGGACCAAACCAGCATGCTGAGGTGCTCAGCAATATCCTACTGATGAACATATCTGATGCCTGGGGAAGCAGCAGGTAGGTCTCCACCAGACAAGACCTATGTACCTATGGGTCACTGCACACCAGGAGAAAATGGGACGTGGGTCAACTCCTCTGCATGGCTGTTGTCTACCACCATCTCAGTTTAGCCTGGACACACTTCACAGGTCAATTATAGTCACAAACACAGTGTCCTTCCACTAGTGCTTGCTCTTTGTATTGTAGCAGCACACAGAAGGGCAATTCAAAAGGCTCTAAAGACAACTGGGCTGGTTGCAGTCCAACATAACCTCTGCTAAGTAGCTAGCAGGCATGAAGGACAATTCAAGCTAAGCTCAGAGTAGGTTTTGCTCCTAAACTCTCACAAATACCACTTGATACCATTAATTTTTCTTTAAGCATCCAAGGTCTCAAGAAATTTAAGACCACCACACACATGACACTACTGCAGAGCATCCACAGTATCAGAGCAGTGGTCCCTTTCCTTCCCAGCCCTTACTGTTTCTTGATTGTGACAACTTACATAACCAGTTGTAAATACTGGGACTAATTTTTCAACCCATGGTCTTTTTTCAGATTCTTTCCTTATGTTTGATTTTAGTGTGTGTTAGATGCTTCCCCCCTTCAAGCCTTACCCTTTCACACCTCCCTGTTTCCTACTCTATTTCTGTAAACCTACCCCTTGTGAAGGTTAATGAGGTGGGGTGTGTGTGTGTGTGCTGGCTGGAGCGGGACTGCCCGACCTCAGCCATTACCAGGCTTTTCCTATATTTAGAGTGAGGTGTAAGCATAAAACTACGCGAAGTGACTGTTGGCGAACCCACAGCTCCACTATGTAATATGTGGGACAGATGCAACCACTGGCCTGAGACTGATCCTCCCACCCACCCAACTGGAGATAACAAACCTCTTCTTCAATGATCCATGCAAACCCAGCTGTTGGCTTCAGCAAGCAGAACTCGATGCTTAAATTTGGGGGGGAGTCATTGTCACCATAGGGTTAATTTCCTCCAGATGCACAAAAGCTGGAAAGGGGAGTTCACTCCCACAGAAAGCTGTGACTGAGTTGTAAACACCCAATTGAAGCAGTTTATCTTCTTGCTTTAAGTGCAACCCAATGCCATTTGTCACCTGGATTCCTTCCCTCAGCCACCTCCCCAGTTCAGCAGGGTATCAGCCTGCATCCCCCGATCTAATGGAGTTCCAACGCTCACAGCAGGTAGCTCCCTAGAGACAGCCTGTAGCTTCAGAGGCTGGGCAGCAGCAGCAGAGTGTAAGCATAACCAAAGCCCTCAGGTAACAGGGCTCCCAGGACAGCATCCCAAATGTCTCCTTCCTGGGGAGGGACGTTGTTCAGGACACAGTCCTCTCTCAATGGCTTCACCAGCTCTCCTGGATGCGGTCAGCTTTCTGACCAATGCACAGACAGAGGAGTAAACGGCCTGCAGTGCACTCACATAAATCACTGCAGCTCTGTCCAGTCCAGGTGTCCCAAACACCTTGTGTGCAGTTTCATCAGTCCTTGACTACCTTGGAATGATTTGTGCCTTTTGAACATGCAGAACTGATTTCCTCAGTGGCTCCCTGGGTTGGTATGTGATATATAGCTGTGAGGAGCAAAGGGCATTTGCTCTGACTCTAACCTGTAAGTAAACAAGGAGATAGAAGCAAACACACCATTTCCTAGCTGTTAGTTTCCCAGTTTGAATTTCCAGTACTTGTTGGAATGATCTCCTACCCTAGGCAAAGACAGAAATGACTTTTTCACAGGGTGTGGATGCTTGGTCCCGGCTTTGCACCATGCAGGTCAGCACCTCTCTCAGCCTGAGCGCATGAGGCTGAAGGACTTCAGTGGATACAACCCAATTTGTACTGTTTCAATCAAGGTTTTTCTTTAGTTTTTGTCTGTTTTGGAAACACACACCTGCTCAGAAAGGAAAGGAGGATTCCTTACCAAGCAAAGATGAGCATTTCAGAACTATAGGATAACCTTGCTCATTGCATGGGGGTTGGACTAGATGACGAGTCACCGTCCCTGGAGGTGTTCAAGGTTAGTCTGGATGAAGTGCTGAGTGGCATGATCTAGATGTCAGATGTTAGGTTTGCTTGGTTTGCTTGGATTTATGTCGGACTGCATGATCTTTAAGGTCTTTTCCAACTTTATCATTACTGTGATACTGTGACCTTTAGAGGTCCCTTCCAACCCAGGTGATTCTGTGGGAGAGCTGAAAGAAACCTCAAGGACCCTGCAATTGTTCTCCCCAAGGTACAACAATCCGTCCATAGAAGACTTGGGGATAAAGAGGAGACAGACAGCTGGATCTTTCCACTCTTAGACCCAGCAGCCCCTCCTGAGGGGATATTACTCTCTATGAAAGACCCTATAAAAGATTAAGTTTAGCTATCTGTCCTGTCTGTATTCCTCCTGCACACCACTTTGCAGCACATTTTAATTCTCCCTGTTCCCCAACCTAATTTCAGCTGGCGGAGCTGGAAGGTATTTAAAGTTACAGCCACACTCCCGCGGGTCACCGTGAAAGAAGTAAAGAAAAAAAAAGCCCAGGGAGAAAGACTGAGTATGTCTGATGCACAACACTGCTTATATTTCAATTACAGAGAGCAAGGGGCCAGACTCAACAGAGTCTGAGACAGGGAAAGGAAGAATTATGTTGGAAAACCAGACACCAGAAGCCATAAAAGAGTAGCTGCCTGTAACTGGCTAATCCAGTTAACAAAGCAGGCAGGTGGCAGCCACGTTTGGGATCCAAATCCAGCACCAGCACAACAGAGCACCCTGATTTACATTGTCTTGAGGTGCTGTGCAGGACCTACAGGGCATGAACCATACCCAGACCCCCATGTGATGGTATTTAAACACCAAACAGCTCAGTCTTTGCTCCTCCATCTCACAGACAGCTGATTCAGAGGAGTCAGGTTCTTGACTCCTTCCTCCCTTGAGAGGTTGGTAGCAGAGGATTTGCATCCTGGCCTCCCACAAACACTATTTAGGGCAGCCCTGACCCTTCTGCAGCCAACATGTAAGGCTTTGCAGGGATGTGTGTGATAGAGGTGACAAGGCACAGCTGCCTCCACAGGGGGAGGCTGAAAGAACGAACAACCACTCTACTGGCTCCATACCACCACTTGGCCAATTACCCAATCTTTTCCTCAGGGCTCTGGTCTCCAGGTTGCACAAATCCTCTCACTCCTGGGCCTGTGAGCACTCATCTGAGTGATGGGTCCTGTACCTGCGCGAACAAGGGACCATTTGAAAGAAACCCTAAGCAGTATGACATCAAGCTAAAAACTTCTCTGAGGATGTCGCAAGCCAAGCTTTGAAGGAAGATTTGTTTAGGGACAGCAGGTTTCAGCTGGACCCACTGATACTGGACATGGCAATAACAAATACCAATTACCAGTCAAGACCAAGTAAGAGGTTTTCAAGCTGTGTACCTTAAGCTGAGAAGCACAAACATCCTGCTCTCTGCTTGGCAGTAAGATGAGAAACCACTCTGCCCTGCATGCTCTGCATTGAATTGAAGCTCTGGGACTTCCCCATGAGCAACTCTTCCTCCCCTGTGAGCCCAGCAATAACAAAGCAGGGTGGTGGGAAGCACTAAGTAGGTGGTTAATGTGTTGAAGATGGCTTTGCTGTGCCCCTCATCAGCTCCTGCATGCACGGATCCTCTTCATCAACAGCTTAAACCACACCGGTCCAAATCCACAGACAGCAGCTTTGTTTGAAGAGGAATAACTGCTTGAGGTGGTGGTGTATCCATCCCAAGAAGTGTTTAAGGACAGACTGGATGTGGCACTTAGTGACATGGTCTAGCTGCTGTGGTAATTTTAGGTCACAGACTGGACTTGATGAGCTCAGAGGGCTTTTCCAGCCTCAACTGTTCTGTGATATATTGCACATCTTTCTTTTGTAGCTCCATTGAATAGATGTCTTGGTTTTGAGCTTTTGTTGGATTTGCAAAGGGACACAAGGAGACATAGGAGTATGAACAGCTGTTTCATACTCCAAATCCTTAGGCACCACAGATATTTGAGAGGCAGCATCTCTCTGTAGGACACTGAGGAGCAGGGTGGTGTAGCAAGATGGTGCTATGCTGCTTTAAATCAGACACTTTGGGTTGCTCTGTGATCCTACAGAGACATTAGTCCAGGTTTACTGAAGTGACCAGAAGAGGAAGAGTACACATACTATTTATAAAAAGATGAAGCACTGTAAGAAATCCTTCTAGACATTTGGGACAATGTGAGAATGGGACATGATCTTCTGAATTCCCAAACTGTAGCTTCAATCTGATTCTATGAAAAATAGCTTTTCAATAGACAGCAGGATGACGATGAGCCAGCAATGTGCTCTTGTGACCAAGAGAGCCAACAGCATCCTGGGGTGGATGAGAAGTGGGGTGGCTAGCATATTGAGAAAGGTTCTTCTCCCCTTTTACTCTGCCCTAGTGAGACCTCATCTGGAGTATTGTGTCCAGTTCTGGGGCCCTCAGTTCAAGAAGGACACAGAGCTGCTGGAGGGTGTCCAGCGTAGAGCAACAAAGATGAAGAAGGAAGTAGAGCACCTCCCTTATGAGGAAAGG
>VZRI01010149.1:516019-559297 GCA_013397515.1 Upupa epops | reverse complement strand
TCCAATCCCTAATAAATCTATGAATAGGATTTTCAGTCTTTTTGCTCCTGCTTGCCTTTGGCTAAGCTTTTCCAGTAGGAATTTGGGCCACATAAGTCTTTGTGCAGAGGTCACTCAAAAGCGGGGGATGCTTTATTTCTGCTGTTTTGCTGCTCTCAGATGGGTCCCATCAGAGGGTAGAAGTTCTAAAAGCTGTATGAAACAACTTGGTGCTTTTAGGTGATGCAGCAGATGCAGCTGGGCTTTTATCAGCCAGGGCCTCCAAACTGCTGGGTCTATATTTGATGTCAGAGATCACTCAACTTCAAGTCACTGCCCTCTTTGAATAACTTCATGCTTGTTCAAAGCCCATATTTAACTCCAATCCCCAGCTCCCTTTCTGACAGACCACAATAGTGTTTACTTTCCAGCCTGCAGCCAAACACCCTAAAGGCCTCAAGATATCAAGAAGTAGAACTGGAAACGATCCACACAACCCTACCTGCCTAGAGTCGAGACTGACACCTGTAATTGCTATGAGATTCCTTTACCCTGTAGTGTATCACCAACCCGTAAATGCGATAACAGAGAGCGCCTGCTTGCAGATCTCCCTGTGCAAAATATCGGCTACTGATGGCCTCTCCAAACAAAGCATTTCCTCTCATGCCACAGCTACATCCCACCCAGCTGCTCTCTGGATGCTCACCGACCTTATAAAGCATCGGTTGGCTTTGTTTAAAGAAACCAAATGGGCTGCTTGTGGGATGTTTGATCCTAGGCAGTAGTTTTAAGTGAGGGGGCTGGGTGAGGCCCATGGATGATGTGCTGGTGAGTCATGGCACTGCTTTCCGTAGCGATCCTCTCTGTCAAGTGGCAAACCCAGCTTTCCTGCTCAGTGTCAAATATTTGCTGTCTGTCTGAGCATAAAGGATATCTCACAGCAAACGCAAATGCCTGTCTTCCTCTTCTGGGGATGCGGATGCACTCATCTGTGCAGGAGCCAGCCGTAAAGCCAAGGTAAAAAACAGCAGTCAAAGTTGCACACAGAGACTCTCCCAAAAAAACATCAGCTTCCAGAACCCAAATCACCCTTGGTGAGAGCAAGCCCAGCTCCATTACACTCAGCAGACACTGTTCCACTTGAATAAATTAGGTCTTTTAGAGTTTATTTGAGGTTAACTGCCCAAATCCCTGGCTCACAGACCTCTTTATGTCCAAGATAACAAACGTGAAGGCAAATAGGAGCTAAGAGAGACCAGCTAGCGGTTGGTCCCCTGCCCTCTGGCTCGCTGTATTTGCTGACAGCACAACTATGTGAAGCATTTGCCTTCGTACGTGCTGTGACCCTTCTGCTTTTATTTCAGCAGTTCCCAGCACAGCCCCTACGTCCTCTGTTTGCTCTCTGGGGACTCAGCATAACAGCCAGGTAGGGCTATACCCACTGAAAGCAAACAGCCTAAGCCATACTTTTCTTTGGCTATTGACTACTGGAATCAATTGTAAACAGGACCTGGCCACCATGGAATAGCCCAAGCTGACAGCCCAGCAACAGGGAGAAGTGGTGTCCAGTATCCCACAAGATCATGCTGGTTTTTAATGCATGAGCAAGCCTATCCTCCATATGCAAGTCCAGCAATCAAGCTCCTGTGAGTGGCTATGTAATCCAACAGTAGCTCCATTAAACATGCAGTGAGACATCAGAACATCCATACAAGCAGATATGAAGCAGGGATGGTGTGTAAGCAAATGTGCAGTTTGCTCAAGAGGCCAGTTTGTGTTCCTATGGGATATGCTGCTCCTGGGCTGGCAGCAGCACCCTCCTGAGGCTCCTGCTCACCATATCAGCAACCGACATTACCAGATGAGGCACATTATGGGGGTGGTTGAGGCCCTGTCCCTGGAGGTACTCAAGGTGAGGCTCAACAAGGCTCTGGGCAGCCCAATCTAGTTGAGGATATTCCTGTTTGTTATAGGGGGGTTGGACTAGATTACCTTTGGGGGTGCCTTCCAACCCAATACATTCCATGATTCTATGATGGTAAACAATGTGTGAGCAACAGCTCACTCTCCCTTTCTTGATACTTTCCTTTTCCAAGAAGTAAGTTTAAGTACCCCAGTCCCCACACTCTCCTCGGGTGACCCCAGACCTTACTTCACCCAGCAGGGTCACAGACACAGACTGAGACCTCAACTCAAGGAGGAAGTGAGGAACACAGTGACAGTTCCAGGCACTGAGCTCAGAATTGTAGACTAATAAAAGTCAGTCCGAAAATTAGTACAAAGGGACAGAAGGGCGGTATCTAAAGTCCTGGACATGGAGGTAAGGACACAGCCAGTGCAGCAGGAGGAGACAGTGGATATTCTATCTGGGGACTGCCAGCACATCTGGGACAGAGATGTTCCCAGGGGATGCTCTGGTCAAGGGAAGGCAGCTGGGGAGATGGTGGGAAGGGAAGGAGGTGGCGGCAGGGGTGGGGGGTAAAGGCAAAACAACAATTATTTTCATTTTAGGAACCAAAATTTCAGTTTGTTTATTCTGTGCTCTGGGGAGAGAGCACAGATTCCCAGAAAAAAGTGTCTGGGAAAAAGAAGCTCCGATGTCCTTTAAGAACAATCAAAAGGATAGGATCACAATGTTTATTTGAATAAAAGAAACAAACAAAAAAAACCAAACTAAGACAAGAAACAGCTCTTGTCTACCACCATATGTGGGACAACCACTCCTGGACACTGGGTCCTGCTTGCCCAGTGTGCCAGCCTGACCTTCTCTAAGCCTTTCCTGGTCTTGAGCAGGTCTGCTCAAGTAGGTTTTATGCTCTGAACAGGCACCTCCACCATAAGGTTGTGGAGGGTGGATGTATGGGAGAGCAGAGAAACAAAGAAACAGGTACCTTAGCTGACAACCCCAGTGGTTTCAACCCCTCTCCCCTTCTCATACCTGTTTTTCATCCCTTCCCTTTATCTCAAGGCCCTCAAGCACAAAATAACCCAAGGGCTGCAAGAGCTGGTGATGCTACCGGATTAAATTGTGCATTCTGCTGTTCTGCAGCAGCACCACCTTCCCATGATGGCACAGGGCAGAGAAAAAAAAAACAGTGGAAGTCTCTTAACATAAAATTAAATCATACAAATAGAAGAACAAGATGTAAGAAAAACACACTGCACATGGTTGTACTTACTGCAAAGAATTCAAACCGTAAGGCAGCCGTGGGTCTGGATGAGCCCCAAAGGGGTGCACAGCACAGCACCTCACACCACCAGCCCTAAAGCCCAGATAGGGTATAGTACAAGTCACTGTGTTTCTCCTGGGCAGGTTTTAATCAAAGCAACAGTTAACTCTTTGCTGTCCCACAGTAGGCATACCATAAAATATTGTGTATAAGTCTCACGTGAGAGCTAAAAGGAACCTTGTTACAGTTATTCACAATCAGATACCTTGTACAAACAGCTCATGAAACACAGGTCATCTGTTATCTCACATGGAGACAGTGGTTCAAATGTTGGTGGAGCAGAGGCTGGAATACCTGGCTGCTTCTCAGGAGAGGTGCTGACAGGGAGCTGGGACAGCCACAGCACACAGCCCAGCTCCTCACCAGCTTTGGGATAACCCAGACCTGCCAGAGAGTCCACAGCATTGCACAGGGAATGGGAGAGATGGGAGAGGGACTGTCCTAGCTGGGGGAAGAGATATACAGGAGAAATTCTAGCATTGAAAAGACCTGGCATGGAAAATACATAAAGGTAAAGACTCCATGGAGAACCACCTCAAAATACCTATGCAGTCCCCCTTGAGTCCTGAAGCAGTAGCAGCAGGGTCCAACACACATCCACTTGCCTGGCTCAGGAGCCACTGTCACCACATTGCAAGAACCAGAGACAGAGGGCGAAGTTTCTCAGAACACAGAATGAAAACACCCTGATTTAAAACTACAAGTGACCTGGCTTCTATAATCTACTCTAAGAAGGAAAGTTTACCTTGCTTGTGACTCAGCTCAAACCAGGGCATGGGAATAACTGGCAATGGACTCATTTTGATGTTATTACACCTACATACATTTAAACATTAATATTGAAAGAACTTCTGGCATGTAAAATGCTGCTAAGGAAAAGGAACCCAAATCTGATATCTGATGGGCAACTCAGAATACCCAATAGAATAAACTGGACCAAAGTTGTAGACACAGCACTCAGGCTTTGAAGTTTTCAGGATGGAAATGTATCCTCCAGTAATAAAAGCTTGTTTTCCTTTACTGTAATATTGTCCCCAGTCTTCTGTTGTGTTTTAACCACCCTAGGAAATCCAAATGGGCACAAAGTAACCAACACAGGACAGGTGGTTAAGCCCATGGACATTTCACTATTGTGCTATTCTTGCATTCCTCTTCTCTGTGCCCAGAATCCTTGGTTTGGACTGATGCGATTTAAAGAGCAATTGGGACAATATGGTCACTAAGGAATCAGAAAGTGACCCTACTGCTGTCACCTGTGGAGGAAGGACATTGGGAAAACCAAGCCTCTGCTCTAGGCCACTGGAGATGTCCACACATCGTTGGTAAAAGATGATGATTACACTGAGCCTTTACTCCCTCCCTGTACATTTCTGTGTTTCCTTTCTAACAACAGGACCCATTACAGAAATTGCTTGAGGAACTAAAGCACAAGGAACAGCCTTGTCTTGTTTTCTGGCAGCAAAACCATGGAACAAAGCACAAGAGAACCCTTGCTTTGCAATTCTGCATGTCTTTCAAAATGCTTCTCCCACTGCAAGCGGTCCTTGGGATTGCCCAGAGTGCCTCCTAGTCCATGCAAGTGCTGCAGCAAGCAGGGTTTCCTCCCCATGAACTTCCCTTTCTGCTTATCTCCTCTCCTCAGAACACCTACACACTGATGTCTACCCACATCCAGAGGACCTCTGTGGAAGCAGAAACTAGAGGCTTTTCCTCTGGGGAAAGTGGGGCTTATTTTCTTTTTTGAACAACGAACTTTTAACCCCTTCTCTATCAGGAGGTGCTTCACATCCTCCTGACTAGACCCCTCATATGGCAGCCCAAGACAAAAGAGACCTCCGTGACCTCATCTGGGCAATGACAGCCCAAATAGAAGATTGTGTAGGTATCCCCTGCCAAAGTCTCCATCCACTAGATGGATCAAATATTTGCTTTCCCCAGAGCAGATAACACTGGTGAACTTACAAACTTCAGCCTCCAACCCTTATCCCTCCCCTGCTATTTATCTCACTAATACAAAGGCCAATTGATTTCTCCCACAACAGGCCAGAGCCACGTTCTCAGCTTTCACCCATGCTGCAGTTGCTGGGTTGAGCCTTTGGTTCAACCTCACATGATTTAAAGAGCAATTGGGAGAAGAGGGTCATTAAGAGACCAGTGTACCTGAAATGGAGTTAAGCAGCCAGCTTTACTACAAAAGGAACAATTCAGGTCTTCACTTCAGCCCATAGTCCTTCCAGGCAGCCCCTCTGAATTGAGACTGGGAAAGAGGCAGCTCCAGCCTCCTAAAGCTGTTAGAGAAACTACAACCACCTCCCCCAGTAGCTAAATTTCCCTAGGTAGAGCCTTTGGTCAGAAGGTAGAGGTTCCCCTGCTAGATGCTCTACAGACCTGAGAAAAATCAGGTATGGTTAGAGTCTCAGGATTGCCTTCTAAATCTTGAAACACGAGGTCAAATCTTCATTTTTAACTGGGAATCAGAAGCAACCTGCTAGTCTGCAAGCTCCAAGGCACAGATGGAGATAGTTCGAGGTAATGGCAATGGAAACAGCACAGCTTGGCATAGGGACAAGCCATCACTGCTACTTATCTCCCCTAACAACTTTCAGATGTAGATCCACTAGGCCAGGGAGGCTGCTGGAACAGAGATACCATGAAGATCCACAGCCTCAGGATGACCTTCAGAAATGGAATCTCATCAGGAAACAGAGCTATGAGAAAGATCCATTAAAAAAAGCCAGTGGAAAAAATGCATCATTTGGCTTAGTCCTAGTTTTAAGAACAGGGAAAAAGCCTTAAGTTTCTGACTCCTGTATTTTGGCTTTTCTTAAGCCTCTGCTAGAGAGGCCAGCAGCCTTGTGCTATAGTAAATCTGGCACCCCAAAGCTTTGGGTTCGGGTTCAGCCATGACCTGCCTTTCCTTCCCTCCTCATATAACCCTCCGCCTGCTCATCAGGCTTTGGAAAAGGCGTTTCATTTAGGTTTCTCTTGCTCCAGAGAAAGCTGCTGGGGAAGAGAATATACAACTGGAGAGATACCTCATCCTTCTGAGCTCTGCACTGAGGAGTCCTATACCCACAACAGGAATGTTCTAGATGTTCAGCACCTCTTCAGCCAGTTTTTCACAGTTTTTCTTAGACTGGAATAACAGCAAGAATAGGTATTGTTGGAAACCAGTCTGAGACTTGAGGACCATGAAACAGCTTGATCCAAAAGCTCATTAAGGCCTGCCTTGGGTTGAAGGGGAGACAAACTGTTTCCTACTCGGCAGACCAAGTTTTTCCTTGTATTCTCTCATTTAATCACCATGACGTCATCAGCACAGCACAGATACAAGAGAAACAACACAAAGCCAGGGCTGCTGCCTGCTGGAAAATGGGACATGAGAACCAGCCAAGAACAATAACGTGTGATAAGGCTTCTCCCTTCAGACATCTCACCCGATTGTTTGACCAGCATCGTGAAAAAGGAGACTCTAGATTGTTCCCCTCCTGTAAAACCCCTTACATCTGCAAAAACTAGGTGTGCTAACAAAGCACAAGTTGCTATGCTGCTCCTTCCAGAAGGAGAGGTGTTCTTGCAGCTCTCACCCAGACATGTCCTTGAACATCTCACAGGACTGAATGAGATCATTAGACACAGAGAACAGAGTTCAGAGTCTGTCCTCCAGCTTTTTTGCCTTTTTTGTATATTCCCTCCCCTAGCTAATACATTACCAGTTGCTACAGCACGTTATGCCTCCCCAAACCAGGTGTTTTTCATTGTTCTCCTCCTGTGTTTGGGGAATTTGCTTTCCCTAAGGAATCTGAAAGGAAAATATGGAGCAGCAAGACACTCTAGATACAGGCACAACTCTTCTGGAATTGCCATGGTTAAATCAACATGCATAAGAGCAGGAACAGGAGCAATCTTATTGATTTCAGCATACAGTGGTTCAGAACATGCCCCTTAATTTTTAGGGATCCCATTCACTTTATCTCCATGAAGTAACTTATTTGGAATTTGGGTTGTTTGTACATGAACTCAACAGCACAGATAAATGAAGTGGGAACTGCCTGCATCTCTTGCATATGGAAATGTGCATTTCAAAACAAGAACACCCACACAGCTAATTATCCCGAGAGCAGTTCCTTTTTGCTCTGTGGTTGTGCTCACAATAGAAACACTGCATGGTAACAGGGTATTTTCTGCCCCAGGGCTCATGATTCTCATGGCACTTTGATCTGTATGTCCAGCCTCACAGACCCCTGAAAAGTGGGTATCAACAGCTTATTGATTTGCATTAGAGTCCTTGATAACTGCCTCACCAGAGCTGAGAGACAAAGATGGGGAAGGAGGAAGTATGTAGGCTTTAGAATCACAAAATCACTCAGGCTGGAAAACAGCCTTGGGATCAACTGCAACCATCAACCTTACTCTATTAGAGGTTCACCCCTAAACCAGATCACCCAACACCACACCTAAGTGATCTTTTAACACCTCCAGGGACAGAGACTCAACCCCCTATCTGGGCAGCCTGTTCCAGTGTCCAACTACTCTTTCTGTGAAAAATTTGTTCCTAATGTCAAGCAGCTAGGACCTCTTCCCTCGTGTTGTATCACTAATGACCTGTGAGAAGGCACCAGCACCTATCTCTTTACAATGTCCTTTTAAGTAGTTGTAGAGAGTGATGAGGTCTCTCCTTAGCCTCTTCCTCAAAATAACCAGCCCCAGCTCCTTCAATTGCTCTTCTTAAAAGATTTATTCCACTTCTTATGTCCTTTAGAGGACATAAAAGCCCTACATCAGATCCACACTGAATCAGTGGCAGAACTAGGCAGTTGTGTTTAACATCCAGAAAGGTTACTTATCCCTGTTTTACCTCCTTGTTTTAGGAGATTGCCAGGAACTGATGAGCCCATTTCTCATATGAATTTTCTCAGATGAGCCTTGCACCAAGTCCAAATGCCCCTTAGACTTTACACAGTGATGCCCTAGTTCCCAGGTCAGGGACATTTCTGGCTCCACTTGGGTCAGATGAGAACAAGCCTCTCCGGTTAGGGACCTCCACCAGATACAACCTCTCTGTAACAGTAGCACCCACTGGTATGGGTCCTTACAGCATCTGCAGGGGTACAAACCTTTTATCATTCCTCATATTCCATAGGGGAAGCAAAACTGAGCAAGTTTACCTAGGAAATCCGTGAAACATAAGAGGAAAATAAAGATGAGCATAATGTCTTCAGTATCTGCTGTTCCTAAACCAAGAGTCCAGCCTAGAAATACAGCACGAAGCCCAATTTGTAGAAAAAGTTTTACACCAAAACAAGGTTTTACAGAAGGTTTTCATAATCCATCTCTTCATTTACTCTTTGTACCATAGGAATGGCAAGGTCTCACCTCTTGGCGGCTGTGGACTGAAGTCTCCCCACAGCAGGGAACACCCATTATGCTGCTGGGTTGGGTTTTTAATATTCACTGCTGGTTCAATACCTCAGGATGGTTTCTGCAGGGTAAAGTAGGTGTGAGGTGGAAAAAGAAGCTGCAGCTAAGAAGCGCAATGGTATCTGTCACACAGCTCCTAGGACTTCTCTTCCATTTGAGGGCCCATAATCAGAGGTCAAGTCCATGTTGACTCAAGACAACACACGTAGATCATACAGAGACACAGGTCACTACCTCTACTCAAGCAGCTCAGTACATCTTCTAAGAGACCTGAGAGACAACAGCAGGAAAATACCTCAAACAGAACTCTTTAGTTCCATTCCCCATACAGATAGGAGAGTTGGTGGCCAGGGCTGTAGTAACTCTCCATATTGCTTTGAACGCCTTGACCTTTCTGGCTGGTCAGGAGATCCCATGCTTACACAGGGAAGGCAGCATCAGCATTTGACAGGGAGGGCTTAAAGCCAGGATGAAGATGCTGAGATGCTGACATGGCTCATAAACCCATGGGGGACCTCTGGGTCACATGAACTAGGAGCTAAACAGAGCAGGGGAGACTTTGGTTTGCACATCATGACAGCTGCCAGCTCTCCCTTACCTGCTAAACACATCCCAAACACATGGAAAAGCATTAGGGAATGAGATCATGACATGAGCTGATGCTGGTGTAATCTTCTTGCCTAAAGGGCCAAGCTGCAATGAGTTCTCTTGGGCACAGAACATGATTGGGGCCACAAGCAGGAAGGAGGACTGCAGGCTGAGGAGAAGCTGACCCCAGGCAGGATGGGCTGATAACCACCTATCAGCAAGATTTCCACTGCTAACAGCTGGCAGAGACTCAGGTCTGCTTGGACTGCTGCCCCACTCACTAACCCAAACTTCCTCTGGTCCCAGCTACCAGTCAGTGCTCCCCCACCACAGCCCTACATGGATAAGAAAAAACTACCCTAAAAATCCTAGCCCAAAGTAGACCCAATGATAACGACCTAAGCAAAGTGCTCCTTTCAGCTGGTAGGGCAAGCACCACATCTAGCAAGGGATGGAGAGATGGGGGGTTATAAAGGGCCATGGGAAAAAAGGAGCATCTTTCCCCCCCATTTGCTCTGCATAGGTTTGTCAGAAATCCAGGTATAAGAAGTCCATTGGGAACTGGCAGCAAGGGAGGAGGGAGCTCTTGTTTACACTTGTTTGTGTAGACAAGAATAAAAAGCAAAGCAAAACACACATCACAAATCAAAGCCACCCACTAAATTTTTCAGCATAACAACAACAAAACTAACCAAAAAAACCCAAACAAAAAAAATAGAGGGGCCACAAAGGTCCAGGACAGACAAAAGGAACCAGGCAGAGAGTTTTGGAGGAAGATCCAAAGAAGCAGCTGTGGTTGGGAGTCAGGATCCCACCCTTCCTCAAACTTTCTCCCCTTCACAATACCAGCAGCAGCTCCCACAGCTCCTTATCCCAACTCAGCTAACTGCACCAGTTTGTGGGCAAGTGGGCCAGGGGGCATTGCGTGATGCTTCATGAAGAGCAAAGCCCAAGCATCACTGAAATACAAAGTGGCCTGAGCAGTGCTGGTGTTCACAAGTAGGATTGTGACAAGTTTCTGTGGACTGCTGAGGATTAAGGCACCACAGCTTAAAACACAGGATTAAATAGGCCTGTAAAACAGAGACCAGGGCCAGAAAAGAACTTTGTACACCCACTTCAGCAATAGCAGGAGAAAGAAAAAGGAGACATTAACCCAAGAGAGGAAAGTAGTGAATGTTCTATATAATTTCTCAAACTGAGAAAGGGTTATCTGTGTGTTACAGGAACAAGGTGACAAGGGCTGTGACAAAAACCCACCACAAACATAAAGCCATGCACTGCTTTCCTCACCAGTGCAACTGCTGCTGCACGACATCACCTAAAGCCGAGAACTTGGCAATCTCAGCTGGCACTATCACGAGAGTGTACACAGTGCTCTTATGCAGCATTTAAAGAGATTATAGAGCAGGAAACAAGTGGAGGAGTTGGGAATTTGTCTCATCTAGGAGCTGCATCTCAGCCATTGAAGGAAAAGACTAAGCAATGAGCCCAACAGGCTAAACACTCAGCAAAGACAAGAACTCCTAGCTTTTCACTGAATGATTTGGGTTGGAAAAGAGCTCAGAGATCATCTAGCTCCAGCCTCCTGCCATGGCCAGGGTTACCTCTCACCAGACCAGGTTGCCCAGAGACCCCAGCCAACCTGGCCTGGAAGACTTCTAGGGATAGAGCAGACAATCTTTCTTCCTGGGCAACCTGTATCAGTGCCTCAGCACCCTCACAGTTCCTTCTCACCACTGATTCTTTTCTTCCCTGCTCGTTTACCTGCAGCATCTCCTCCAAAGAATGAGGCCCATTTTATTTGAGGACATACAAAGTGTCATGTCCTTGTTTTAGCAGCTTGAACTGTGTACATGAACTTTTCCCAATGAACTACCCAGAGTCCCATCAGCAAGACCTTCTTGGTAATTAATTAGACAAATGGGTTATTCAGCCATTCATATGGCAAAGCAATTGTCAGAGGTTCAGGCCACAAACTCAGCACCAACACTCCCACTGAGATGCCAGCGAGGCTCTGGGTGAGCAGGGCAGGCAAGAGTCCAGCCTTCAAAAAAAACCAAACAAGGCACCCTTTTGTGAATCCAGCCCTCAGGGCTTCTCTTGGTCTCTCAAGAGTAATTATTTTACATATCCCACCACTGGCCACGCTCCACTGATGTGTTTCCTTCTGTCCCAGGCTCAGGTGTTGTCCCAGGCTTTGGTGGGAGAACTTGGTGGATGTTGACAGACTCTTAATACCCATGGGCTACTAGAAAGAAGGTCATAGAGAAAGCAAATATGACCCCTTTAATGATGCACAGGCAGTAATTAATTCATGTTATTAACTAATTAATGACTCACTTGAAGTAGAAGGGGAAATGTTCTGTTTATAGCTTTCAAAAGATGTTATTGCTGCTTGGAAAACAAAAGCAAAACATCAATTTGCGATCAAAGAGCTCTGTCAAAAGCCTGCATTGGCTTCCAGGAAACCCTCCCACCTTCTCCCCAAGGACCTGTGATTCACAGGCGGGTCTTGCTGAACAGACTGGAGCTGGGTGCTCTCATTTGCTCCAAAGTGACAAGTTTTAACATTTTTGTGTTCAAATTCACAGATTCCCAAAGCCAAAATAAGCTGTGGAGTGGCAGACAATAATAAAAGTTTTAGATTTATGATGGGGTTACTGTTATTTTAGCACTTTGGAGACCTGGGAGAGAGCCAAGAAGCCCTTTTTCTTTCCTCGCTGCCAAGCGTTATGCGAAACAGAACAAAACAATATGGTGTCTGCCCTAAAACCCTGGTGTCCCACCATGAAGGGACAAACAGGCAGATGGTAAATGCTCCAAGTCATGCAAGAATCAGGATTTTCCTGCAGTAGCAGCCCATCACACAGTCCCACACACAGGCTGGAGGCATCTACGTTCCAGAGAAATAGACGGTTATCTCACAGTCTTATAGCTCTTCCACCTCCAGGAAAAGAACAGCCTAAAAAAACCTAGTCTGTGCTGGAAGGATGGATAAGCTTCTGCTCTCTCACTCCATTGTAGTGTCCCATAAAGTTGCATCTGTTAAAATGTTATAGGAAGCTACCTGCTTTGTACTGAGAGCCCAAGCTCATAGAGCTGCTCCTTGGCCAACGCCCTCCCCATCCCCTTAACCCAAACAGGCATCCAACATGAATGCTGAAGGGTGGTTGTTTCTTGCTTCTCTAGAAATGAGATTTTGGGCCAGAACCTCAGCTATCCAAATCTGTATGAACTGGGATAACACTGCTTTACTGATGATCAAGTTATAAACTGCAGTGCTTTGGTTTACTTCCAAATGTCTCTTGAGAAGCCTTTGAGACAAGGCAGAGGATCCCGCTTAGCTCCATTGCTTCATGCTGATTCTTCTGCTTTCTATTAGAATGTGAGTTTAGTCACATAAGCAGAAGAGGAAATAATCCCCCAGAGCAGCTCTACAGCTCTAGAAATCTCATCTACCACAGAAAGTGAAAATTATAAAAACCCTCTGGGCTCCCAACAACCCTCCCTTCAAAGCCTTTGAATTCACCCCACCCTCATCACTTCAGTGGGGCTAAGAAAAGGATGCATGTTGAACACCCTACAGGAAATACAACCACTCCCTAGATAACTGAGCATTTCCAGGTCCTGATGGAAGGACCATTCCAGGGAAACATGGGTGAGTGTTTGCAATGAGTTCACCAGTAGACATACCAGCACTTGAATCCTTCAGATGCAACGGGGAGCATCACTTTTGTTTTCCAGGCAAATTCATGGCCTCACACTCCTCACAGAAGAAACCAGTTGCATGAGCGAGAAGGAGTTTGGGTTGAGCAGAGTATTTACTGGATTAATAGTGTCTCTGAGACTAATAGAGGAAAATAGGTAAAGGATCTTTTATCAGCAACAGCAGGCTTTAAAGATATTGACTATTTGGCCTATCAAAATAGTGTGGATCTCAACCGCATTTGTCGTGATTTCCTCTGTAGTGCTGAGGGTGAAGCTTTGTTTTTGTTCAGAGAGAAGGAAAACCCCTTAAGAATCTCAAGTAGTTACAGAAATCTGAGCTAGCAAAAAGAAACTGCAAAATCTGGCCATGTACAGATTTTTCGCAAGCCATCTGGGATACAAAAAATTTTAGTGAGTGGCCAACAATTATCCACATCTGACCTGCTAGTCCAGCAAAAAAAACCCTGTAGGATTAAGCCCTCCTCCAAATCCCCAAACACACTGTGCTCTCAGCAAAGCTCTCTGAACTCATCACTATAATCAGCCCAGCCAACGTCAGCCAGATGGTCTGTCATTCTAGTTATGAAAGTAATAATTGCTGTGATTATAGCAATAACCACAGTGACAACAGACTGAAAAGGGAGTTCTAAAGGCAGGAGGAGTCCACTTGAATTGGCCATAAGTACCAAGATGAGCAGCAGCTAGGTGGTGAGCAACAGGAACCTCAAAATATATTGTGGTAGAAGTATGTGTGTTGTTGGGGTTTCTCTGTTTAAAAGTTTCCACCCACTCCACCCACCAGTTATAACGCTGCCCCTTCAAGCAACAAAGCTTGAAGATGTCAGATTGGGAACTCAGGATTGCTGAGGGGTTTTGTTAGTTCAGAACAAGCAGCCAGTGATGAGAACAGACACTGAAGACCAGATTGAGAGAAGACCATGGATGCAAGGACTCTAGAAACAATCATAGAACATCTTAGGTTGGAAGGGATCTCCAAGATCATCTAGTTCCAGGACACCTCTCACTAGAAACCAGTTCAAGTCTTTTTCTACCCTGAGCAAACTATGTTCCAAGGATACTCAAAACAGTTTCCAGAAGAGAAAATGGGGGAAAAAAAGGTGTTAAAATATTTCAAAGGGGAAAAACCCCCCAACCTCAGAAATCTCTATTTGGCAACTGATAGAGCAGATCAGCCCTCATCTTACAAACCACATCCCAAATAAAAACATCAATTCAATAGGAAAACCCCCACTCCAAGAGGGTATTGTTTGGGAGAAAACAGCAACAGAATGTTCACATCACATTGTTTTTCAGAAAGCTTTGAAATTAAAGTCTTTTTGAAGCACTCACAAGTCCCGCCGTGACTTCTTTCAAGTCCCTTTACAGGGGGAATTTGGGGTCTGCCTCACACTTGGGTAGCTGTGCACGAGACAGTAGCACATGGGTTACAGATGCAGCAGCACCAACTTTTCCAGACACGCTGGGCTAGATTTCTGTGATCTCCCATCCATGCCCAATGTTAGAGGAGACAAAATGCTTCAACAAGCTAAGCTACGCTTGCTCAGAGTTAAAGGAAAAAAACCAACCACCCCAAAACATTGGAAAACTGCTGTCAGGGAAAAAGATGCCAGGGGTAGAGGGTGAAAAGGACTGGGACTGCCAAGAGGGCTCTAAGCTTCCAGAGAGCAGACCATGAGTCAGCACGAGAAGGTTTTTTGGTCTTCTTCTTAGTATTACAGAGCACAGCGATGCCCTGAAGACAGAAATAGATGAAGCCTCTTTACTGAAAGTCTCTGTTTTACCACTCAGGCAGCAAGAGCTCGTTAATTCCTGACAGAAAAACTCCCTGCAAAAGCAGCCGTGATGTTCTTTGTATTTTTTTTTTTTTGTATTAGAAAGCTTGTTTATTATTTTTTTAGAGAACTTGTGCAACTTGCATGCCCTTGAAGGACTTGCCAAGATAAGCAACTTCTATCACCATCTCCTCATATCTGATTTGTCACCACAAGATACTTTTGTCTCTGTGAACTTAGAGCTTTGGAAGATCTGGAAGTTCTCAAGGGCTCCTTTTATTTCCTCTTAAACCCTGCTGAGAGCTTTCCTTTTCAGGAACTGTTCCCATCTCCTTGTGAGTGACTCTGATGAACACCAACCACAGCAAACAGCCCCTTTTGCAAGGGTTCACTTCTCTTCAGCAGTGTTTCCACACCATCTTTGAGTCTTCACATGACTAACACTGCACCTTTACAGGGAGAACACATGAACGTTGTGAGCTTTGTCTCACCAGAGAGTCTAAAAGACACAAGGAGACAAAATGCCAGAAGCAGCCATACACATCTGCACACCTCAGTCTCACCACTTGGCTTCTATAGGGTCGGGTCCAAGTACACCAGGACCCCCTTAATACTCCAAACACTTCATGCAACCTATTTTTTTTTGCTCCAAGAACCATTATAGTTTCAAGTCTCTCACTATTTAGCCCCACTTAGGAGCCTCATTACCCTCATGTACCTAGCCAGCGCATCTATCACTTGGTTACCAACAACTTGCTGCCAGACCAAGAACACCGACTGCTAAAACCTTACAGGAAGGATGTCAGGAAATAAACAAAAAAAAAAGGTGAAAGACCTCCTCATGAACTGCCCAGCACCACAGAAGGAAACCAAATACCATGAAACAATAAATACCTGCTAGAAACTGCAGCTCCTAGACTCTCACAGCAAGACCCATGCTGTTGGTGGTGACCAAGGAACCATAAGCACCTATTTTCTTCCTCTACTCCTGGAAGCCTGACCTTATGGGGGAGCTGCTTAATATATGGCAGCTGGACCTATGCAGCTGAATCTACTAATCAGGGCAGATGTCCTTAGACAAGTTCCTGTTCTTCACAGCTTTGGCCCAGAGCGCAAAAGTCTGTGCCCAGGCTCCTTCAGAAAACATCTCAGGAGGGTTTGTGGTATCTGCCTCCCTGGGGGCTGTCCTAGGCTTCTATTTGCCTTCAGGGCTGGACCAGGGCAATCATAAATGAATTGTCCATGGGGATAGGCACTTTTTGGGCAGTCTGAGCTCGGGTCACGATGACCCAGAACCACCTATATGCTGCAGACAGGCTGCTGGACTATCCTGCTGCTGGAAGGGATAATTAGAGTCCTTAGGTCTTTGTCAAAATGACTCCAAATTGTGACACTCTAGAGAAAGTAAACATGGCTGTGTCTAGTGGGACATTTCCCTGGGCCACCAACAGGAGCCACCAACGCCACCCATGTCAGGAGCATCTCTAAACTGTTTTTTACCAAGTCAGAAACAAGCTGGCTGCTCCTCAGCATTGTGGTTCTCACCTGTGCTGGCTCAGAAAGAGCTTTGTCATGCTTGTTGAGATGTGGTGACACAGGCTGGCATCAGGAGAAGTGGCTCTCTCCCATCTGTGCAAGCACATGGGCTCCTCGGGAGAGCTGGGCTTTTATTCTGAAGTGAGAGCTCTAACAGCTCATGCAGGGGGGGCTGCAACTCCTGTCTCCACAGCAGCATTCCTTCCCCACGTCTGTGATACATCATGTGCTTTCTGTGTGAGCACATGTGGGCTCTAGCCCAGCTCATCCTCTCCTCTCCCTTGTCTCTGATTACGGCCAAATACTTTTCTGTTCTATTTCCCTTGACCAAAATGAGTTTTGACCTCAGTGCTTTCGGATGTGAGGGCCTGAATGTGTGACCTCACTGCTCATTTGTATGAAAGCAGGCTATTTTATCACAGACAGAGGAGCGAGGAGATCCAGCAGTGACCCAAAACCCATGGTGGTCAGTGGCAAAGAACCCAGGGATGTCATCAGGCTTTGTGTAGGGCTGTGGATGTCAAGTTCAAGGGCTAAAGGATTGAGCTTAAACAAAGGCACTGGAGGGGTCTGCTCTTGGCACTTGACTTCTGGGTCCTTCTGTATTTCACTATCATAACGTAGACCCCCTTGAAACCTTTAGTTGGAGAGAGTTAGGAGTGATTAAGAGCATAGCCTACTTTTCAGATGTCAGAAGGCTGAAGAAGAGCCTTCTCAAACGAGCTGTGCTACCAAAATTAGTTAGTGAGTGGCTGTGAGTGATGAACATATCAGGGAGAATCAAGGTCAACTTGCAAACAGACCAAATGGAAGGAAATCTAGCGCATAAATAATCTGTCGTGAACTATTCACCCATTGCTGTTCCTATTACACCCTCCATAAGCTGAGAACCAGTACTGTTGCTCAGTGAAAAGACTGACAGTCCATTTGCCTGCTGCGGTGTGATGTGACTGTTCCTAATTGATTTTGTCTGCTGCTCACCATGCGTGGTGGATATCTGGGAAGAGCAATAACTTTAACATGCAATCATCCTGGGAGGCGACCAAGACAAGCTTTTCTCCAACAATCACTGGCTACCTTCCTTTGTGCAGCTTTGACACTCCAGCTTAGCTCATCATTTGGGTGTCTTTCCTCTGCAGCCCCAAAGCACCTGCTTTTTGGGAACCAGGTGCTTTGCTCCTGGCCATTTAACCTAGTAGTTCAGGGCTTTGCTCATTTATGGTGAAATTGTGCGTGTTTTCCTTTGGAAAAGATAAACTCCTCTGGTCAAGGGGCTAGAAAAATCTCTGTGAAGTACTTGGGAGGTGTGTATGTAACTACTGTTTGTCTCTTCCACCCCACAGTGGAGTATACAAAAGGATCAGCACTCCCAGCTTGTCAGCACCTTCCTTTGAGTAGAGGCTGCTTATTGATCCCCAAAACATTTCACTGCAAGCAGGGCCCTTTAGCTTAAGCTGTGTAAATAGAGGGACAACACTACATACATGCATTTGACTGAGAAGAATCAAGGGCAAACTGTGCTGAGAAAAGGGAGGAACACCTTTAGGAGACAATCATGGCAAGCTGCTGTAGCAGGCCAGCATTGGAAGGACTTCAGCTAGAAAAAAGCACAAGAACAGACCTCAGTGGCAGCTAAAGTCACAGCACGGGGTAGAAAGTATCTGAGGAACAGCTCTTCTGAGGTCAAATCAAAGGCCCATCAAACCTAGTATGCTGGGTGGAGTCTTCTACCCTGATCATCACAGGTACTGTGCTGCATCCTCTTATATTTCACTCCCTGACAAGAAGTTTCTATGTGGTGCTCTCTGTGCCATGTGTGACTGAAAGTCCTCTCTCCTACCCCTTCACTCACTTCATCACTCATTTTCCTCCCCTGTGTCTTTTCCAACCTTGGTGATTCTATGTTTCTATGAAAATCCAATCTCATCTTTCAAGTAAAATCTCATCCCATTTGACTGAATAGCCCATTAGGACAGGTTGATCCTTCTGCATCTCTTTGTTACAGCTTTGGTTCTATGGTTCTAAATAATTACATGTGGTGGGCAAACATAATCACTTCTGCTGCCTCTCTCCCCGAAAAATGTGACAATCTCATCCTGTCATTTGTTTGCTGGGATTGCAAGTTTATAATTGATGAGAGGTCTTCCCCTCCCACTGAGAGCTCCTCTTAAAAGCCTTCTGATTCAACCTTAGCCAAGAGCTGTCGGACATGGCAAATAGATTTGTGGGGTGTGATTTCTCCCTATGAATGCCACTCCAACTCCTCCTCAATCTATCGGCTTCATCCAAGTGCCTACTCATTGTGAAATCCCTGTCAGTCTAGCACAGTCAGTCTACCATTCGCAGGGGATGGCTCTCAGGAGATGTGTTAAGAACTGGTGACATATTTACCACCCTCCAAACTTCAGGCACAGAGACTGATTTAAGTGAGAGGTTTCACACTAGTGCAAATGGTGTAGTGGTTTGCCATTTCAGCAACACCAGAGCTTCTGGAAAACCAGCACCTCCATCTAGAAATTTATTGCTGGTCATCTCTTGGCTTTTTCTGATGAAGTTGTCTTGGGTTAATGAGTCATCACCCACCAGGCAAGCTGTAAGATCCCATTACGAAACCAGGGGGTTTCAGCTTCTGCCCTTTACTACAGAAGTGAATGAAGAAGACTCATTTATTCCAGCTTTTCTGACAGGGAGTAACTGATTTGGTAGGACACTTTCACTGCTGGGAACAGGGTGCAGGTGTTTTCCGAGGACAGGGGAGCTCTGTGAAGACCTCTGTCTCTGCTGTAGCGCCTGGATTTCAGGCTTCAAGCCCAGCCATTTGGAGACAATTGTGTTGTAATGTGGGGCTGAAGCTGGAAAGGTGATAGGTTAAACAACTCTTGAGCTACACACTTGCTGAAAATACATGACGAGAACTGTTACCAGGTTAACTCCTGGAAAAATCAGTCCCAGCCCAGAGGGCAGATAATAAATCAGTGTATAACCTAAATAAAGTGCTGACACAGCCTTCGCTGGAGCAGCACTCCCAGCATCGCTGTAATACAGGGCCCGGGTGAAATTCCGCTGTGATTGACACTCTGCCATCACATCGTTTGTTACCGATCCCATTTTTCCTCCCTTCCTCTGCTTTTCACTTCAAGGGACAGGACCTGCAGCAGCACAGCCCACAGAGCCCTCCTTCGATCTGTTTTCCATTCAAGCATCCTTCCTCTGAGGATTGACTCATGCTCCTTGACATCAAGCACCGCCTCTTTGGGCTCTCATAAGGAAAGAGCACAAGAGAACCATCTAACAGAGATTTTCTGGCAGCCTCTGTGCACTGTGCATTATTAGGTGTGTTTTTAGCCAACGTGTTTGCCCTTTTGTGGTCAACTTTCAGAACAAGTTGAACCGTCTCCCTCGACATTTTGGGGATTTTTGCAAATTTGCAATTCCTTAGACCTAGCAGAAGTTCGGAGTGAATGACATTCTGGTGGGATTATTCTAACACACCAACAATAAACACTGCTCTTGCATTTCTGCTTCACTGCTGATTCACATCACAGTGGCTCCAGGACTCTGCTACAGGGAAATGCGTTTCAGCATCAGGTTAAACAAATGAGAGGCACAACTACTGTCAGGGCTATTGCCTTTGTTTGTAGGAGCCCACATTCCTGTCTGTAAATCTTGAGCTGTTAAAGTAATGCCTGTGGTGAAACATGAAACCAAATGAGACTGACCTGGATTGGGATTTGGCATTTGGTTATACATGGGATTCAAGTGAAGTTCAACTCAGGAGCTGTGAATGTTCACGCACTTTGTGAGTGAGAGAAGACCCAGTCTGGCAAGTCCAACCACCTGTTTGCCAGCAACAAAAAACACCTCTGTATTTGGGAATAAAGAGAACCTGTAAATAAGTAGTTTTGATAGGAGAAGGACTGGGTGATTTCAACAATGTTTAGCATTACCTAAGGAGGGAGTTGAGGCCCCATCCCTGAAGATATTCAAGGTGAGGCTGGACAAGGCTCTGGGCAGCCTGAGCTAGTTGAGGATGTCCCTGCTCCTTGCCTGGGGGTTGGATTAGATGCCCTTTGGTGGTTCCTTTCAACCTAATACATTCTATGATTCTGTGATTAATGTGTTGAATGAACTGAAAGTTTCAGCTGGCATAGAGGCTGAGAAGTGTTAAATTAGTAGAACCGAACCAGGAGTTTGCAGTAGAGCTAAACTACAGTCACCAGAGCTCTTGACTTGTAGCCTGGTGTCTAATCTTCATGTTAGAAAGGAACCAAAGCCATGGTTTCAGACTTTCATTACCACTACTGGGAGTCTATAGCTGGGGGGGAAATATGATCATGCTTTTAAATGCCAGATTGCTAATCCCATGTTTGATTAACAGGCTGCCAAGTGACAGACAAGCTGGTCTCAAAGCAACTCTTGTGTCCCTTGTGGGTCTGGGCAGCAGTGGTGATGCTGATCATGTTCTGCCCTGAGCTCCAAACAGGAAGCACTTTGGTAGGCTTGACCTCACAATCACCATCAGCAGAAGAGCAAATTTGATGTCAAGGGATCAAGCTGTTTTGGTGACGAACCTACCCGTGATGCATCTGGCTCATGCCCCACCTGACATGTTCTCTCCAGAAGTGGAGACAGACAGGCAGGACAGAGCATATCCAGCAGCTTAAAAAAAAGAAAGGAGGAAAACTTCACCGCCAGATAGTTCCTTTTACTCAATGCTAAGTGTAGAAATGAGCTTTGCTTTCCTCTAAGAGAGTTCCCCAACCTCACTGTGATGGGTAAAGGATGAAGAATGAAGAGACAGAGTGGTGGTGCACATGGCATAAACCTCACTGCCAGGGTACAAGCCATACAGCTGAATTTCCTGGTGCAGTGCCCTGAGTTCAGTACTCCGCCCACATCTTCCTCTTGCTCTCAGCTGAGAGCCAAGTAATTCTACAGGATTATTTTTTTAAGAGCAGAGCTATTTGATCTGAAGAGATTGACACCAGATTATGGCCATAGGTTTTTCTGAATCAGTGGCTGCAGAGGAAGAGGATAGGAGTTGCCTGGTGATTTCAGTTGGAGTCTGGAGTTGGGAGACCCATGTTAAGTCCCTGGATCAAGCTGAAACATGTGTATGCGTGCTCGTGTAGAAGGTGTACAAAAGCAGGTTGTGCAGGTGGGGCCGTGGCTTTCTGGAGGTGTGCAGAGACAGACTCTGCTCCTGTGACAACTCCTTGCTTACCATAAATGACTGTTGTTGCCATATTCTGCTCCAGAAATGCTCCTTTGCACCACCTGCAGCTCTAGAGGGAAGAATGTCGGTCTCAGGGTTCTCTGCTGGGCTAACACCAACATCACCATCATTGGCACCATCATGAAGAAATTTTCTGCTATTTCATAGAAGGAAGATCTTTTCAGAATTTCAGAAACGAGAAGTACTACACACTCCTTCCAACCCGCAGGCTGAAACTGCACCTGAGTCTTCATCCCAACTCATTCCCCCTCCATCTCCCCAGCCTTTCTCTATTGCATTCCCCAAACCCAAAACTTTTTGAATTTTAAGCACCTGGAGCAAGTTGTGATTCAAAGACCAGCAACAGAAGCCATAATCATAACTCCCTCAACCCAAAGCAGCCATCGCAGGATGCTCTGAATCTTTTCCAACTTCATGAAGCAATGGCCAAAGCTCCTTCAGGGAGCAGGCTTTAGGTCTTTCTGAACCAATTAGATATTTCTTCCTCCAGTGCCATGCCTGCAGGTTAATTCCTTGTAAAATACCAATCAAACCTTATCCCTTTGAGAACAAGGGTGTATGTAGAAGGAGAGTTGCTCACAAATCCTTTTGAATTTTAGAGTGTGTGGAAGGACTGAGCAGAAATGGGTCCCATCTCATAGCCAGGTACCTATCTAACGTGCCAAGCCTCATGGCAGTGGGACATAAAGCTTCATGTCAGCTCATGCAGGGGGTGCTTTGAATGTGCAGCCTGGTGCAACCCATGGACCAGCCTGCAGAGTTTTGTAAGCTTTTGCTTAGAAACCACAGGGTTACTTCATAAAAATAACATAGGAGCTGTAGTTAGAGTGGTAAAAAGTTCATTTAAGTAAAACACCACTGGATAGAACTATATTTATGATATTTAACAACTGTGTCTCTACTCACACAGCCCCATCAGTTACTGGAAATACTCGTCAGCTTAAAAATAAAAAGCCAGTCTTGTAAATGGAGATACTAGTGAATCTTTCCTCCCAGTTCCATGATGGATTTCTGGATGGCTAAACAAGAAATGCACACGTGCTATGGGTATGGACTAGCAATGGTCACAAACAACATGATGGAAGTGCTGGAGATGGCTTTAAGCCTTGGTTAAAGACACTCCATTCTATGCACTGAGTAATAGCTTGTGGCAAATGATTAATTTTGAACTGTGATTTATGGATTAGCTCTTCATGCTTCACTTACAGATTGACTTCACTGATGTAATGATAACCCCAAGTCTGCAATTTCCCTACTGTAAGAGCAAAGCTGAAGGGCTGGTCAGTGGGATAGCTGCAAGGTCTGACAATCTGAGAGAAATAGGTTCTCTTGAGACAGGTCAGGAGGCAGAGTCTAGTGGTCCTGAGCCTCCACTGGCCCTTGGGGAAGAAATATGGTCCCCAAAACAAGAGTGGTGGGAACCATCACAGCAACCATTACTGCCCAATCAGCTGCTGGAGTCCTGACCTCTTTAGACAAGGAGCAACACCACGGGGATTGTGAGCATCATGTTGCTCAAGAGGTTGATGCTGAAGAGTCTAGCTGAGGCAATTTATTACCTTTCAGAGAGGAAGTGAGTACATACAAATTTGGCTCAGGACATAAATAAACATGAGGTAATTTTCTTAGTGCTGACTTATGTGATGAATGATTCATTTTTAACTGTTTCCATTGTATGTTGCTCAAATCCTGGAGGTAGCGTCCTCCTCCTAAAATCAACAGGAGCTACAGATTCTTCACACCACAAACAAACAAGAAAACAGGTTTCTTAGAGCCAAAATAACAACCAAGCTCTTCTCACCTTCCTTTTGTAGGATTTTGGATTTTCAGCATTTGTTACCAAAAAAGTACCAAACGAATTGTTGGTAAAAGCCAGGAGACAAATCACAGAATCTTTGACGTTGGAAAAGACTTTGGAGTTCATTAAGTCCAGGCTAACAATCATGACTTCTCTTTTTTACATTTTTTTTTCATACTTAAACCCCTCACCAAGCATAAGTGCTTTGCACCAGCTTTTTCTTCATGCATATATTTATTCTGAAAGTTGCTGTCTAAAGTGAACACTTTGTAGAAGAGACATCAGTGTGATTTCCAGCTGTTTGAGGTGCTGATTATTCAAAAATTTATCACAATGCCCAAATCCCAACAGCCAGCCTGGAGTGTCAGCCTGGAGTGTGGTGTCCTGACAGCAAGGGTCTGGCTTTAGTGGAGTAATTATGCACCCAGCATTAACGAAATGTAGAACACGGTGAGATGTGCTGCTCTAAATCAGAGCTGGAGCTGGTACCCAGCTAAGCCCTCCAAGTACAAAGTTTGGTTTCTGCCATCAAAGCACTCTGTGAACAATAGGAGACTGCACTGAAACGGCTGCATGGGGTTTGTATGTCAGATGGAGGGAAGATGCGGATGGCCTGGGGGCAGGCTGAAAGCAGGAAAGCTCTGAGCTCCCACAGCTTTGCTTCAGTCAGAGCAAGCACCAAGTTTAGCAGAAATCTGAGCAGCATCCTTCATGCAAATGAAGACACATCACCTTTCTTGATCTACAGACAATGTCAGGAGCAGGGAAGGGAAAATTTCCAGTTCAAAGAACTATAGATTTTGAGAGCCCTGGTAATAGCAGCAGTAGTGCTGTAAGGAGGAGACGTGTGCTGTTTTAAAAGCTGGGGGCTTTTGCATTCTGGAGGTGAGATATATTGTGTAATCAACCCCTGCAGTAGTAACTTCAGTGTTACAGTTTATCCAGTCACATACCATGGACATATAGGAGGCAGACTGAGGCTTGGTGGAGCATTTCAAAGCTCCTTCACACTGCCAGTCAGCTCCTGGTGGCCCTGGTTGGGGATGCTCTCATGAGGACATGATATCCCTTGGGTCCTGTGCACCAGGATGTTAAAATAGAACAGCTTCTACCTTGATCCAGGTGAAATCTGTCTCACATCCCAGTCTTGAATTTCTATGCATAATCTATGACTACTCTGAGAGCAGCAAAGGAAATCACTGACTATTCCTTCATTCATTTGCTGTTCCACCAGCCTGTGAGAATGGCTGTCCCCAGAGGAAACTCAGGTAAAACAAACCAGGCAGAATATCATGCCTTCTTATTGTACAGTGGTTTCCTGAATGATCCTGTTCACCTTCATGTTTCTTTAGCAGCAAACCTGACTAAATCACAAAGAACTGTGAGCTGTCTGAACTCTGAAGCATAATGTGGCTGGAGCACCAGTGGCTCTCCATGCACAGTCCTGGGAAGAAAAACAAAACTAGTAGTGGCTACCCCCCACTCTCCTAATGCCCGTCTATGCTTAGGTCTTTAAAAACCTAATGTTGTTGCAACAAACACCTTGCTGGCAATAAATTCTTTCTCATACATCACATCAGCACTCGGGCCCACCGGCAGTGCCGAATGGAAGGAGTAGGGTTTCAGGCTCTGGACCAAGGAATTCCTGTTTTCAAAAGGCCAGACACAACAGCTGGGAAATTTTGGGTTATTGCTGCTTTGTGTCAGCCCTTACCCATTCCTGGAGGGGAGTGTCATTTCTGAAGCCTTCCAGCGTCTGAACCAGGCTGAGCTGTCTTTGAGTTGTGCTTTTGGCTGACACTGTGCAGAGGCGGGAGTGTGCACTAACAGAGCTCTCTGTGTGGTTNGAGTGTGTAACTCAGCATGTCTACCCTTCAAAATGCTGATTCAGGAGACTGGAAGCTGCTCCCAAGTTGCTGCTCTACCAGACCCTGCTTAATTTTCAGGCAGGATGCGCCCAGAGATGCCTGAGGTATCTGTCTGGGGTGCAAACCCAGCCTGAAAAGCAATGGCTTCTAGCAGCACTGCTGGGCTCTAATCATTAGCAGATTTGTTTTTGTGGGATTCACATACCCAAAGCTTCCCCTGCCTTACCCCCTCTCATTGTCTGCTCCTCCTTATACTTAATGTGGAACCCCTGCAGGGATGCAGATTTCCATGGACTGGAGCACTGGAGAAATGGCAGTGCTCACCCATTTAGAATCATAGAACCATCAAGGTTGGAAGAGACCTTCAAGATCAACAAGTCCAACCATCTGCCCTACAACCCTGAACCACCAAACCATCTCCCGAAACACCATGTTTACCTGTGTTTTGAACAACTCCAGTCATCTGGAAGCTGCACCTTGCTCCCTCCAGCACTGCAGTCCCCTCACAGCATGAGGGGGCCTTTGTCTGCTCTTAAAACGTGCCTTCACCCTTGGATCCTGCCAAGAGCAACAAGAGGTGTTGTTTATGTTGGGGTCTATGGTGGCAGTGTGGTTGGCCATGCACAAACACATGTCCACAAGAATTTCTTTCCACCACCTCTGTTTTGAGACACACACATGCACACAAGAGGAGGGAATATTCTCATTTCTAGGAAAAAGCTTTTGGAGAGGAGGTGAGACCTTCAACACAAAGGATGGAGACTTGAGACTAATCAGACTGAGCTCTGTGTTTCTGAGCCGTCCTGTGCATGAATGCTGCCACGGGCAGTAGGGGAACACCCCACCAACCTCTAAGGCATTTCAGAGCTGAGGCCATATTTTCTAGCAAAGACTTTGCACTACAGTTATTTTTTTTTTAGAAGCTCTTTAGGTCTGAGCTCAAGGAAGAATATTTCCACCTCTTCTTCCTGCCCAACTAGATCCCCAAACTCAGGCTCTGGGGAAATTTCTCAGTGGCTGCCTGCAGGATCTTGAAGGGGATCTGCAGCAGTTCTGCCAGACTGCCTGTGTTTCTGTCTGCCTCTCTCACATGGGGATGGGAACTTTGCTGAGAAAAAAGCAGATAGAGTTTCACACAATCCAAAGCACATGCATGGTCAGGAAAGCTGCGTAAGCACTTTTCTTTCCTAGGGAATTTTGTCCAACATATGTTTCAAAGGAATGTGACAATCTCTCCCCTCCTTCCTTGCCTGCTTCCTATAAATCCAGCCTGATACAGGCAATCTGCTCGGATGTGCTTCTCCAAGAGGGATTTAAAGCTTGGGAAGGGACAAGGTTGACATAACTGGGAATACATGCCCTGAGCAGCCAGTGCAGAGTAGACCCTTGGAAAAGGACTTATTGGTGATGGAAACCACTTAGGGTTAATCACACATTGGTGCTGTGGGGAAACACAGGTGATTGAGTGAAAATTGATGTGTTTGGGATTTGTTTAATGCATTCAAGCATCATCAGATATTTTCAGCTTACTCAGACAATTCAGCATTTTGGGCATCCCAAACCTGCAACTGGCAGCTGCCTATAGCCAATATTCTCATGGCCATTAAATCCTACTGCAGGAGTCAGGCTGGGCAATGAGCCTTTAGGATGGTGCCCCAGAACCATGGGACCAATGTGCCCTACCAATGGTGGTTGACCCCAGATCAAAGCCAAATTTGCCATGATGTTCATGTGTTTTGACAGGGGAGCATGTACATGGTTCCTACAGACCCCTGCTTCTCCAACCCACCCCCAGATCCAAACGCAGCCCTTGGTTAGGGTGGAGGGAGGTGGATGTGAGCAAGAACCTGTGCGACTGCACAGGAAGCAGCTATCCCTCAAGAAATGCCTGAGAAACACATCCAGATCCTCATATCTGCAACCCAGCACTGAGTCATTCCAGACAGGATTATGGAATATGATTTCCCCTTTAACTCCAAAAGCATTTGCTAGGTTTTAATTATTATCCTTTAAAAAAAATACATAATAAAAAGAAACCCCAGAGAAAGGTTCCTTCTGCAAGCACTGGGCATGTAGAGTTCTGGAGAAGGAACAACCAGTTTCCAGTGTTGCTAGTGGGTCCCCATATTAATTTATTGTATCCTTGCAAGTCATCGCATGAAAATGCCATCACAGCTCCGCACACAGTTCCTGTTCTGGCTATGGGATTTCATATCTAGATTTAACCAATAAGCAACAGAAACTCATAGATTTTGCAGGAGACTGAGTCCAGAAGCCTTTCCAGTGTCTCAGTGTGTACAAGGGTGTGTGTGGGTGAGTGTGAGATAGGACAAGGGGTCACAGTCTTAAGCTCCATCAGGGGAGGTTTAGATAACATTAGGAAAAGATTTTTTGCTGAAAGAGTGATCAGATTTTGGAACGGGCTGCCCACGGAGGTGGCTGGGTCACTGTCTCTGGAGATGACTAAGGTTAGGCTGGATGAAGTGCTGAGTGGCATGATCTAGATGTCAGATGTTTAGGTTTACTTGGTTGGTTTTAGGTTGGACTGGATGATCTTTAAGGTCTTTTCCAGCCTCATCATTACGGTGATACTGTGATACTGTGAATGCAGTGGGAAGGGCAGACAGCAGAGCTGAAGAGAAAGAATAAAGGCAGTTAATGTCAGTCAGCATAAGAGCTTTGTGTGTTTGTGTCTATTTATACCCAACGAGAAGCTAAAATTAGGGTTTTAAGCAGGAAGCTGAACATGGAGTATTTAGTAGCTGAATTTAATGCTCAGGAGCAGTTGGGGAAGTTCTGGTACTAACTAGAAGGAGGGCTAGACTTGAGAAATTGTAATAGGAGACAATTTTCACCTTATTATCCACCTTATGAAAACCAAATCTTTCAAAATGTGCTCAGGAGAGAAGCCACAAAATGTTATTAATGTTGGAAAAGTCTTTCTGGGAATTAGAGCAGCTTTCAGTCCTGGAAAGGCCAAAATATACCCAGATACTCTCTTCTGGCAGACAGCTCCAGATCAGACAGCAAATCTGCCAAATTCTTCAGCCTTGCCCAAAATTGTAAACAGAGATGGGCTGCAGTACCAGAAATGGGGAAACTCTGAAGCTACAGACGAGGAAGCTAATTTTGTAAATGGAACTTCTCTTTGATCTTTTGTAGAGGTAACCTGGTCCCTGGACAGACCTCATGCTCAGCATCTCTTGGAGAGGGGTGAGAGGATGGCACAAGCTAAAGAATCCTGAGAATTCTGAGCAAGAACACCACCAAGTACCAGAATAAGTTGCGGACTGACCTGCTGGAGAGCAGCGTAGAAGAAAGGGTCATGGAGGTCCTGGTGACCAGCAGGAAGACCATGAGCCATTAATGTGCCCTTGTGGCTAAGAAGGCAAATGGCATTCTGAGAGGGATCAGAAGGGGGGTGGTTAGTAGATCCAGAGGTTTTCCTTCCCCTCTACTCTGCCCTGGTGAGACCACATTTGCAATCTTGTGTCCAGTTCTGGGCCCCTCAGTTCCAGAAGGACACAGAGCTGCTTGAGAGAGTCCAGTGCAGAGCCATGAAGATGAAGGGAGTGGAGCATCTCCCTGATGAGGAAAGGCTGAAGGAGCTGGGTCTCCTTAGCTTGGAAAAAAGGAGCCTGAGAGGTGACCTCATGAATGTTGATCAATCTGGAAAGGGCCAGTGTCAGGAGGAAGGAGCCAGGCTCTGCTCAGTGTCATCCAAGGACAGTGCAAGGGGCAACAGGAGTCAGCTGGAACAGAGGAGGTTCCACAAAAATACAAGAAGAAACCTCTTCACAGTGAGGGTGACAGAGCAGTGGTATGGGCTGTCCAGGGCGGTTGTGGAGTCTCCTTCTGTGGACATGTTTAATACCCACCTAGACTTGCTCCTGTGCGACTGGATCTAGGGGATCCTGCTCTGGCTTTAAAGGTCCCTTACAATCCCTAACGTTCTGAGATTCTGTGTAATTTACTGTGTGTGGGTAAACCAAAGCAAGCAGCTTAAGAATGACTTGTTATGACCACACTGGTCCAGGAGCAAAGGAAATCTGCATCTCCTGGGGCCCAAGGGCATATGAATGCTGAGGCTGAGGTTACATATAGTTAAAGGCAAGAGCAGGAGCTGCAGTGAGGTAAAAGACCCAACCTGTCATCACTTTCCCTCTCATGCCCCATTTTAGAGCAATCAAAAGCAGATGAGAGTTACCTGGTGCTTCCTGTTCTCCTCCTGGGCTGAAGCTGATGTCTTCTCCCATCAACCTGTAAAACCCAGCTGGTAGCTGCTCTGACGCTCAGGTGCAGGGTGGAGAGGTGAAGACAGGGTTCCTGAAACTTCAGGCAGCTTCCATCTGAAAAGAAAAAATAGCACGTAGAGAGCTACATGGCCCCTTCTCCAGCAGCTGTTTTGTCTGAGGGAGCTGCTTCCCATCACAGTAGAGTTTTTATACTCACATTTTCAGCTGGAAAGAGTCTTCCGTCTGCTACAGCTCTGTCCCTTCAAGCTCGTTCCAGGCAAGTCTGGTATGTGTTTGTCTGTGAACTCAATACACAGGCCAATGGCACAGAGGAGAAGGAGCCTTCTGCAGTAGCTCACAACCACATCTCAGTCTCAGTTCAGTTAGTGACAAGAGCTCTGCCTGGAAATGACTACAGACAGAAGCAAAAAGGACCAGGCTGTGGGGATGACCATTGAAGCGACATCCCAGGGTGAAATTTCTGCCTGTTCTGCTCTTTTTGGGAGTGGCTGAAAGAGCACCAGAGCCTTTGGTGTCTGATGGTGTGATCCCAAAGTACCCAGGACCTAGTGCAACAGTCAGGAGGGAGGTTTCCTTTACGTTCTATTTGCCTTCTCCACGGTCTCTGCGGCAATCAAGTAGGATTCGTAACACAACCTGAATTCTGAGTGATGAACTTTATTAATACATGGCTGGCAGAGATTCTTGAGCACCTCATAGGAGCAAAGTGATGCCCTGCTGATGGCAAGCTGCTGGGTGCTACCCATTGATTGACTATTAACTAAAACACTCCCCCCCCCTGCTGCTAAATGAAAGACTGGTGTAAAACACAGCTCTTTGGAAAGTACAGGGAGATGAAATTACCTCCAATACATGGAGGTGACCTGTATTTACTGTAAACATGATCGCATGTTTAAATTTGGAAATGAAATGAGGGTGAGGCAATGAGTCTGAATTCCGGGCAGAGCTTCCCTGCAGCCAGAGGTGAGCTCTGCTGCTAAGGCTTGTATGGGTCCTCCTGCCTGCCCTCTGTCAAAGGAAACACCTACTTTCTTTGGATCACCCTGTATGTGCTCCAGACTGGGTGGGGAAAAGATCCATTTGCACAGACATCTGATGACGCTTACTCATGGGTGCTACTCACCAGCCACTTGCTTGTGGGGAAGGAGAAGTTCTAGCCCCATTCTTCACTCCCACCCCAGAAACAGCCACAAATTACCTTGAAGTGAGTGGCTGGGTTCATTTCCAGATCATGTACCCTGCAGCTTGTACAAAAAAAGAAACATCAGTTGAAAGGAATTTCTCTCAGCTGAAAGTCAGGGAAAACATTTATGACTGTTGAACGGGCTGGGTATTTCTTGAATGCCAGAGCACAAAGGGAATTCTCCAGGGTGAGGAGCAGAGGGAATCATTCCTCGCTGTCTAGCGCTGTCTATACAGCCAGCAAACTCATTCAGCAAACCAGCCTGACCATGTGCACAACCTCACACAGCAAGCACATAACTCCTCTGACCGCCAAACACAGCGACATGGGGCTGAGTGATGCTTCAGTGATGGAGGATTCTAGCAAGCAAATTCTCGATGAAGGAGTTACTAAGGTGTCGCTAACTGTAGTTTGCTGTGCATGTTGAACCAAATGAGGTTTATCATCCACACAAAGAGAAAAGGGAGGCATCTGGCATCTCATATTCTAGCAGCACCACAATATAAGAGAGAGACTGCTTGCAGAGGTGGGAGATAGAGTTAGTTGTCTCTTTTGATGGGAATGTCTGTCCCTGCAGACCAGCTGCTGCAGATAATGGACCTAACTTGGGTAATGGTATGGACTGTAAGTTTAATGGATGGTAGATCTGGATAGGCTTTCCTTTTGTTACAGGCTCTCTCATTACCTTTGGGTTTTCTTTCAGGAAGTTTCTGCTCAGAAGTGGTCTCCTTACCCTCTATGGTGATGAGTTATGCAATGAATTATGTAAACTTATCCTTACTCTACTCAGAGTCCAATAATAATAAACTGCTTTTTGCTCACGGCTGTGCTCCTTGGGCTGTGTAACAGCCTTGTCCAATATGGGGCTGAACCTCAGCCTTTCTTGATTGAAAGCTCAGGAGGTCCTGCTGATGTTGAAAAATTGCCCAGGTTTAGATTGAGCTCAAAGTTGTATCTATGCAAGACTGCTAACACAAAGTTGAAGCCTGAGGGCAGTTATGAGACAGGCTGATCCTCCTGGCCTTCCCAGCCCAGCTCCATGGCTTTAAAACAGCTAGGCTGAGGCTCCGGGAACCTGTAGAGCATAACTGTTTGTCTTTCTGGCTGTCATGCCTTGTCCTGCATTGCTTTTTCTTGGATTCATCAGTACAAAAGTCTTGTAAACTACAAATTATCTAAAATCAGTTTAAATTTTAAGAGAATGAAAGGAAGATGACAGAATATTCTAAACATTCCTGCACTGCTGCAGAGCCTCTGTTTCCTATTAAAGGCAACTGTGCAGAATTTCTATTAAGATTCTACTTCCTGTTGTGTAATATGGAATGTTAAAAATCCCAATATCACTTAAGGAGTTATTACAAACTCCAGAGAGTCTTCTATTCCCAAGAAAACTGTCCCAATGGGAAGTTGGAAAAGTTCCTGTTGAATTTACAGTAAATGCCTCAGCCCCCATGTAATATTTATGGTGTCCCTCACATCTTATCCGAGCTGGGTTTCTGTTATGCTGCTGTGAAAGAAAAGCCTGTTCCAAGGGTTAAGGGCTGCAACATTCACTTTGAAGGATATTGAAGCGGATACGATAGCCACAGGAAACGTTCCAGCCTTGCTGAGGTACCTCAGAGAGGCATTCGGTCAAATGAGAATTCACTAATCTGATTCCCAGGGAAAAAAAAATATTGCAGTAATTTAATGAAGAAAGAAAAAGAAATGTGACAGATCTGCATTCAGGGCTTGCCAGATCTGGATTCTGTGAAAGGCAGAGGAAAAAGTCCCATTGGCTTTCATGGGAATGAGACTTTGACCCCAAAGAACTTCCATTCAAGCAGAATTATGCAGTGCTTTTCAATATTGTGAGAATTAAGTGGCATCCATCTGCATTAAAAAGAAATCCCTGCATGATACTGCGTGGATGTATGTACTTGCACAGCCACAGACTGCCCACATCAGAACCCTGTCTATTAGTAGATCTCAGAAATGTCTCCTAAGAGCAGCAGAATGACCTGGTTGGGGTAACCCACTCTGTTTAAATGTCTAGAATTGGCCACTACAGCCTTCATTGGCCCTCAAGGAAGATGCTGGGTGCACAATTTTTTTTAAAATATGGGTGTTTCCTAAGGAGCTGTGAAGCTTATAACCAGAGACAAATTGTCCTGGAGATAGATGCTCGAGGCATCAGATCAATTGAAATGTGAGGAAATGGGAAGTGGCACCTGGATGAAAGGGATGAAATGAGTAAACCTATGGGGCCAAAAATGTATCTTGGCTGTGAAACCTGCTGGATGCTCTCAGAGGGAACAGCTTGAGCTGAGCTCACTGCAAAGTGGTCTGAGCATAGTCCTGGAAAACACTGCCAAGATCAACCTGCCCTGTTCTTCATGGATGGGTGACAACTCTACAGGTCAGCTCATGTCTCCCGCTGTCTTCATAAACAGAGAGAAGATTATGTGGGAAGGAGGAACCCGCATTAGCTGTATCCCCAAGAGCAAATTATAGTTCAGGAGACAAACAGTGCTGTGAGCAAGAAACAGTAGGGGTGCTAAGCCCATATGTTCATTTTTAGTCTCCTTTGCATATTGACACGTACGCAGGAAGAGAGTTTATTGCACCAAATAAACCACAGCCCTGGTTTAGGCATGGACAAACAGTCCTAGGCAGAATAGAAGGTGATATTGCAGTGAAAGAGGTAGAACTTTTTGGTATGATGTGCCAAGAGCCTTTCAGAGTGGAAGAGACATGGAAACTTTCATGGAGATAGCAAGCTGATGGAAGATCCATAGAAAAAGAAGGGTAAAAAGATTAATGTTGGTGTCTGGTTTTATTTCACAAGCTCATTAATTCCTTGAGAATGTAAAGGAGTGATTACATTCCCATCTGAGATGACTTTGAAGCATGCTGCCAACATCCGCGTTGCACCGAAATACGAGGAAGAAACAGGAAAACATGGCTCAGTTTAGAAGAGTGAGTGCCAGGTAGTAGAAGTAATACAAAATGCAGATATTCTGTGGAAGAAATACAACCTGAGAGCATGGATTGTGGTAGAGGTTATCACCCAAGACACAGATTCATAAAACAGTAAGGCAAGATGGCTACAACTTGTGTGGAACTGCTGCATCCATTAGAGATGGTGCATCTCTGACAAAGGGAACACCAGAGAGACTGGAGATTCCAGTTCTAGATGGAAAAAAGAGGAACACTCAGGCAAGATAACAAGAATGATTAAGGATAAATAAGTTTAAGACACTTTGAAATGAGTGAAATAAGAGGAAAACTAAATCACCCTTTGAGAGCTGTCATACCAGTGGTCCAAGCCCCCACTAGGTAGAGGTATTTGTTGAGAAAAATATTAAAATAAAAAGAAATTTTTAAAAATTGAAGATTTCCATAAACATTGTGAGAGACTGGGGATGTGGGAGAAGTTGATGGATCCTTCTGTGAAATGGTGACAATCACAGTGCAGAAAGTGAGTCATGTATGTACTCAAGACATGCACCATGCACCCAAAGCTGGCCTTCAGCTGGGATTTTCACCTGATTAGCTATTAACTAGGTTTTAAGATCACATCAGTGAGTTCACTCTTTGGAGGATACAGGGAGAAGGCAAGTTTACTCACAGAACCACAGAATCACTAAGGTTGGAAGGGACTAACAAGATAATCCAACAACCCAATCCCACCCTGCCCACTAAACCCTGTCCCCCTGGGGTCACATCTACTAATTTTTTTAAACCCGTCCAGGAATGGTGACTCCGCTCCTTCCCTGGGCAGCCTGTTCCAATATCTGACTATGCTTTCAGTGAAGCAGCTTTTCCAAATGTCCAGTAGAACCCTCCCCTACACAACACAAGGCCATTTCCTCTTGTTCTTGACTTGGGAAAAGAGATGGACACACTCCCCACCCCCCACCCCCCAATCTCTATACCCTCCTTTCAGGTAGTTGTAAAGAGCAAGGAGGTCTTGCCTCAGCCTCCTTGTCTCCAGACTGAACAACCTCAGTTCTCTCAGCCTCTTTCCTCCAGGCTCTTCACCAGCTCTGTTACCTTTCTCTGGACCTGCTTCAGCATCTCAATGGCCTTCTTGTATTGGGGTGCCCAGAACTGTACCCAATAGCTAAGATGAGGCCTCACTACTGTTGAATACAAAGGAAGGATCACCTCTCTGGTTCTGCTGGCCACACTATTTCTGATATAGGTCAGGTTGCACACTGCTGGCTCATGTTCAGCCACTGTTAATCAGCACCCTCAGGTCCTTTTCCACTGAGTAGTTCTCCAGCCACTCCTCCCCAAGCCTGTAGCATTGCGTGGGGTTGTTATTAAACTATCGGACCTAGCACTTGGTCTTGTTAAACCTCATACAATTTGTCTCAGCCCATTGATGCACCCTGTCCAGGTCCCTCTGCAGGGCTGTCCTACCCTCAAGCAGATTGACATATCTACCCAATTTGGCATTGTCTGCAAATATGCTGAAGGTGCCCTCAATCCCCTCATCCAGATCATTGATAAATTTACTGAACAAGACTTGACCCAGTACTAAGCCCTGAGGAACAGCTTACAGCCACACAGAAACTCGATTTCACTCTATCCAACACAACTCTCTGGGCTTGGCCATGCAGCCAGTTCTTTACCCAGTGAAGAGTCCACCTGTCCCAGCAATGAGCCACCAGCTCCTCTAGGAGAAGGCTGAGGGACACTGAGTTGTGTCCTTGACCGATGTCTAGGTAACCACCATCCACAGCCTTTCCCTATACATTAGATGGGTCACTTGGTCATGAAAAGAGATCAGATTGGTCAAGTACAAACTGGTCTCATGTTTTTGTTTCCTGGGGTGATTTCACATGAGTTTTGCTCATGGCTCTTAGTTCCAGTGGGAATGTGCAACAAGGAGGAACTGATGAAGATGCTGTTTGGGATATTCAGGTTAAATATCAGAGTACTCCCCTTCAGCCTAACAGCCCAATTACACTAGATGAAGCACCCAGAAAACAAAAGCTCAATGCAGAAAGCAAGTCTGCGTAGAGGAAGGCAAAGACAGGCCTGGTTCACATCACCCACAAATCCTGAACCCTCAAGAATCCTGGATTTCTCCAAGCCTCTCCACAGAAGCAGGGCTGGGCTTGGATCTGGGCCCTTTGCACAGCAGACACCATGTGGTTGAGGTTGCTCAGATTCAACAAGGCCAAGTGTAGGATCTTGCGTATGGACAAGAACAACCCCAGGTACCAGTATAGGCTGCAGACTGACCTGTTGGAGAGCAGTGTAGGAGGAAGGGATCTGGGGGTCCCTGTGGCCAGCAGTGTGCCAGCAGTGAGCCAGCAAACGTGCTCTTGTGGCTAAGAAGGCAAATGTCATTCTGGGGTGGATTAGAAGGGGAGTGGTTAGTAGATCCAGAGAGGTCCTCCTTCCCCTCTACTCTGCCCTGGTGAGACCACATTTGCAATCTTGTGTCCAGTTCTGGGCCCCTCAGTTCCAGAAGGACACAGAGCTGCTTGAGAGAGTCCAGTGCAGAGCCACAAAGGCGATGAAGGGAGTGGAGCATCTCCCTGACGAGGAAAGGCTGAGGGAGCTGGGTCTCCTTAGCTTGGAAAAAAGGACCTCATGAATGTTGATCAATCTGGAAAGGGCCAGTGTCAGGAGGAAGGAGCCAGGCTCTGCTCAGTGTCATCCAAGGATAGTGCAAGGGGCAACAGGAGTCAGCTGGAACAGAGGAGGTTCCACATAAATACAAGAAGAAACCTCTTCACAGTGAGGGTGACAGAGCAGTGGAATGGGCTGTCCAGGGGGGTTGTGGAGTCTCCTTCTCTGGACATGTTTAAAACCCACCTAGACTTGCTCCTGTGTGACTGGATCTAGGTGATACTGCTCTGGCAGGGGGATCGGACTGGATGATGTTTCAGCATCCCTTCCAATCCCTAACGTTCTGAGATTCTGTGATTCTGACATAGTATAGGAGAGCCCATCCTGAATGCACAGTGTTTGGGAATTTCTTGAGGCACTAATGGCTTGGTATTCAGCCAGAGAAGTCCTGCACTCAACATACATTCCTCTCACCACCTCATCACCTCCCCAGCCCGGCGCTGTTTGTTCCAAGGGAGCTCCTTAAGGCTGAGGATGCTTGTTAGGAGCCTGCAATGCTAATCATGGCACTGGTGCACTTGCCTAATGGGATATGTCTGATGAGCCAGAACTTAATAGATGCAAACTGTTCCCCAAATTACTGTGATTTGTTCAGTCACTTTCTGTCTTCCTCAGCACATTGTCTGGGCTGATCTCATGACATCCTCCTTCATGCCAGGTTTTTGGAGTTTTTTGCTCTATCCTAACTTTCTTTTTCCAGTCGGAGATCCAGGCTGGACTCCTCTCAGCCCCTTTGCATGCATAATCCTAGTGCTTCAGCAGAATGGTTCAAATTATAATTTTCCAGCTGAGCTACAAAGACTAATTCATTCAAGACCACTTTGTGTGTGACAATGCGGATTCCTCTGCAGCCCTTGAGGAGAAAAAATGCACACAAAACTCTGTGGGAAAACCAGTGTGCTAGGAGTGGCTGCTCAGAAAGCAAAGCAACCCGTGCTCCATAAGCAAAGTCACGTGTTCTTAAGTCACCACCCTTCCGAGGTGAGCTGGTTGACATCGTGGCATGGGAGAGCACACAAGACTCTAGACGCTGAGCCTAGAATGAATGATAGGTATAAATCTGAGCTGGAATCTTCTGCTCATACTAATGAAACTGGCTGCTAGTTTTTGTGGCCAACCAGCATGGTTGGCCTCAAGGCTGCTCTGGTAATGATGATGACTGCTTAATTGGGAAGCCTAAGATGGAATATGCGTGGTAGCATGACAGAAGGCTTCTGGACACAGGACAGTACATCATCACCTCAATACAAGAAAGTCATTGAGGGGCTGGAGTGGGTCCAGTGAAGGACAATGAGGTGGGGAAAGGGTCTGGAGAACAAACCTTGTGAGGAGCAACTGAGGGAGTTGGGGCTGGTTAGTCTGGAGAAAAGGAGGCTGAGGGGAGACCTTATTGCTGTCTGCAGCTGCCTAAAAGGATGGTGTAGAGAAGTAGGGGTAGGCCTTTTCTCACAAGGAACAAATTATGAATGATAGGACAAGAAGAAATGGACTCAGGTTGTTCCAGGGGAAGTTTAGGTTGGCCATGAGGAAAAATTTCTTCATTGAAAGGGGGTCCTCAGGCTGCCCATTGGGGGGATTGAATTGACTGTGCACTTAGAGGCATGGTTTTGTGTATTCCAGCCTGAATGATTCTGTGAGTCTATGATCATCTGTGCGTCAGCATACAGGGTTTAAAGCTCTAGATGCTGCTTAACATCCATAAACTTGGAGAAGGAGTTTGGGACAACTGAGAGATACATCAGGTAAAGTGAAGCATAAAATGAAAACCTGTGAGTTCAGCCTTTAATGAGAGCTCATCAAAGCAAAGGCAAACAGATGCATATCTGAGCAATGTTTGAGACATTCTCCTGCTGGCAAAGCGTGGCTAATGCTCAGGCTGCACTGGCCTGTGTGTCTTAACAAAGATTCAGCATCACTCTCCTGGTACCCTGATGCAAGCATCATCGTGGCCCCACCATTGTGGTTAGGAAAGCAGGCTGACCTGGTGCTGGCCCTGGAGGAGACTGCAGAGATCATCCGCAAAAGCGCATCTGGCAGTAACAAATCAGTGTGGGCTGTGAGATGCTGTGGCACAGGGGGAAAGGCAAGGGAAAGGCTGAATCCAGGTTTATTTCTGCCACTCATGAAAGTAAAAAAGGGCTGCTTTATGGCTGTAATCCTGATATTTGACAAGTAGCTTAAATTCACTTACAAAGTAATCTCATAAAGTAAATAGCTTTGATCTGGTGTGTTTAATTTAAAGAGCTTGATGTTTTATTCATTCTTTGACTGTGAGAGACTCCACTCTCTTTAATAAAGTCAAAGAAATAAGGGTTGCCAGTCCTCACAGAAATAAAAATTCGTAGCAGTGATACAGCTGTGAAAACTTATTTCCTTGAGCCTGTTCTCACAGAGAAGAAACAATTCCTGTGCCTTAGGAACCAGTGTGACCATCTATTGAATTGCAGTGTGACAAATACCTGGGTGAATATTCTGAAAATTAAACCATGGGTGATTTGAGATATTGGTAATTGCTCAGACACAGCCAGAACAAAGAATAGATACGAAGATAAAAATCACAGTCTGCCCTGGACAATGTGTAAAGGGCCTCAGGAAAAGAGAAAAAAGGCCAAGAAGGAATCAGTTTGCAAAATCTGGTTGTTTTTGAAATGTTTGCTTAGCAACAGCCCAACAAATGCTCTGGCTATGGCTTCACTTCATATTCTCACAGCAATAGCACAGAGCGTTTCAACACAAGGCAGTTCTCAGTCCGAAACCCACCCCGCTGACCTCAGCTACCCTGCCCTGATCCTTGGGCATCACACAGCTCCTACCATAAGCCCTAGCCCTTCCCAAACTGCTTCTGCTTTCTTCCATTGCAACAACCTGTTACCCCTCCCAAATGGCTCTCACTTGGCACAAGGGGAGAAAATAACTCTATGTGCCAATTTCCTTCCCTCTGCTTCTGGTGTCATGCTGGCGCTGCCCGCCTCTGTGGATGCAGCTTGGCTGTCAGAGTTAGCCAATGAAGAAGTCAAAGTGAGGTCAAGTTCTTGCATCCTTTCTTGTTGAACCCAGAAAAGAAATCACAGTCTAAGTAAAATCTCTTCTCCACAGAGCTCTCTTTACTTTTTTCCATTGTCCCCAGCTTCGGGGACACAGTTTTGCTTCCAAGAGCAAACTCAAAAATTTGAGTCCAAGGGGGGATTTAAACAAAGTCCACTGGAGCTGCTGGGAAAAGAAAGATGCCAGTCTCTCAGGCATTGAGCCTGAAGTAGGTCTCAGATCCACCTGTATGGCTGCTTTCCCACAGAGCTCAGAGGTAGGAGCCAGAGCTGACAGTGTAAGGATTGGCCACACTGTGAGCAGCAGATCTGTGTGTGTGGCAGAGAGGAATGAGATGTGGCAGAACCTCCCTGACTTCTTGTTTTGATATTGAGATAGGTATGTCTCCATTTTCCCAGAGGTGGTTAGTTTAGGAGTCCCTGCCTCTTGTGCCTGCAAGACAGAGCCCAGCAATAGCATTTGTCTCTGAGGCAAACCTCAGGCTCCCTGACTGCAACTAAGCTCTGCACTCAGCAGGAGCTGTAGCACCCTAATATCCTGGGAGAACATCTGGCTCCCAGAGTTCCCAATGAGCTCTGAACTCCAAGGAAGCTGTGAACTGGCAGCCGACACCTATCTACTTTACCTTTCCTTTGCTGCTGGCACATTGCTGCCTCACCAAGAGATGGCCTTAGCCAGTGGTTCAAAGGCTGTGCATTCTGGTGTGGACATGTTAAAGATGCCACCAGACAGAAATCATGGGTCATCTCCAAATATGCCCCATCAGCAAAAGAAGAGGCGGGTACCCAGGCAACAGTTGGCGTGTCTGGAGTGAAAGCTGAGCAAGCCAGATGTGAGCATGAGCTTGTTGCATTCACTTACGTATGTATGTGCTCTGCTGAATCAGAACTGTGTGGCACTGACTTGGGCTGCGGTGGCCAAAGACATCCTCATTGCATTATCTTACTAACCCATAAATTAAGATAGGCACGTACTGTCTTCTGTTGAAGTCAGTCCCTTCACACAAATGACAGGATAAGAGGAAACAGCCTCAAGCTGCACCAGGAGAAGTTTAGATTGAACACTGGGGAAGACTTCTTCCTGGAAAGGGTCCTCAGGCCTTGGAACAGGCTGCCCAGGGAGGGAATTGAATTGCCATCCCTGAACGTGTTTCGCAGTCTTGGACATCTGGAGCTCAGGGACAGGGTTTAGTGGTGACCTTGGGACAGCTGGATTAACTGTTGGACTCCATGATCTCAGAGGTCTTTTCCACCAGAAACCATTCTATGATTCCATGCTCTGGATGGGGAACCCCTGGTCGTGGAAGGAGGCAAACAGCCAGGCAGGTATATATATATATACCTGGGCCCATGTCTGAGGCAAAACGCATTAATTTCATCACTTTTCATTGCAGGTTGATCACCTAGCTGCACATTTCCTTTTTAAGGTTTTTGAGGTAGAAAAGCAACTGTACACCAGATTGTCTTGTTTTGCATCATGGTTTGACCTAGTGCTAGGAAGCCTGAAGCTGGATTTACTGTGCTGAATCATGGTCTTCATATCCCTGACACTAACTGGAGGCAGAGAGGTCAATAGCTAATTAGTTGCTGTCTTCAAAGCACCCAGAGGCCCACAGATAAATGTGTGGCAGCAAGGGACAAGTGTTACTTACTACTCTCTGAGTTAATAGCCCTTTGCTTCACAGTCTATCTTTGACTTTAGCTATTGTACCCCCCCACCTCCCCACTCCAAACCACAGTGAGTTACGATACAGAATACATCTGTTTCCTCTTTCAAAAAAAACAGTTGCACATTTCCAACAGGCACTTGAGGCTGAGATTTAGAGGTCAGTGGTTTCAGCTACAAGCAAGATGTGCTCCCGCACCTGTTTGGCTCCTTTGCCTTGTCTTGCATGCTGAAAATGAAGAACAGCCCAGTAGAACTGATTTTCCTGTTCTTTACATCAGTTCCTTTCCCTCTTACTGCTATTAAAAGTATCTGCACCTGAGATGATGAGCTGCTGAAAATCACTTGTGTCTCTGGGCTCCAGAGGTGATAAGCTCTTGACCAACATGGTGGGATCCAGCAGCACCTTCATGAAAGGACATGCTGCAGCATGCTGCACAGGTTAGAAACGGAAACCTTCGGTCCATCCGAGATGTTGTGGGACAAAGCCTGGTCATCCCATATTTTCTATCACCTCCTTCTAATGCTTTGGATGCAGGCAAGAAACTCTCTATCCTGTTATGATGGCAGACAATGAGACTGAGAGAAACACAACCATTTGACCACTGCTCCCTCCCCTTCTGCTGTTTTAATACTGTGGTGCTGTTTAAGGGACAGTCCCTCCAAACCAAGCACAGTTTTCCACTCTTTCAAGTTAAGCAGCTTGAAACTGCTGGACCCAGCCATGTGTGTAGAAATAAACATTTGTGCAAATATTTGCAGATGTAAGACCCTAATCTAGAGGACAACATTGATCCCAGACATGGTTTTGTTTATGAGTGTCAATCCTGGGGCATTGCTGAAAGCCCAAGGGAAAAATCTGTTTCAAGATGCTTACAGTACCAAGGTCTTACCCCACAGCCTTTACTGGCCCAAACAACCAGCATCTGCTACACAACCAAACCACATTGAGCCCTAGGGTGGGCAGATTTTGAAAACAGAGCTGGAAGCTGAAAACATGCAGACGTGCAAAAGCTTCTGAGCTGCAACAGGAGCTTCTGAAAGAGTCTCTGTTGATCAAACATGCAATAGGAACCAAAGCTCTGAACCTCAGGTCCACACTTTGTATAAACCCTCCTTTAACCTCTGCAGCAAGTTCAGGCAGTGTTTCCTCTTTGTGCCAAATAACAGCTCCAGCACCTTAGCTTTTAGCTTTGGAACAGTAGCTCGGGCTTTCAGCTTGAGTGGAAAATGTCAGCCTGTGGACCACTGTGATGGGCAGCACACACAACTTCATAGGATCATAGAAGTGTTCTGGTTGGAAAAGACCTTTAAGATCATTGAGTCCAACCACTATCTCAGCTGTCCCAACCCACCACTAAACCCTGTTCCTGAGCTGCAGATCTCCATGACTATGAAACAAATCCAGGGATGGAGATTAAACCCTCTCCCTGGGCAGCCTGTTCCAAGGCCTGAGGACCCCTTTTCAATGAAGTTTTTCCTAATGTCCAACCTGAACTTCTTCTGGTACAACTTGAGGCCTTTTCCTCTTGTCCTGTCACTGCTCCTTGTGAGAAGAGACCAACCTCCATCTCTCTACACCATCATTTCTGCAGACAGCAATAAGGTCTCCCCTCAGCCTCCTTTTCTTCAGACGGGCCAGTCCCAGCTCCCTCAGCTGTTCCTCACAAGGTTTGTTCTCCAGACCTTTCTCCCATCTTGTTGCCCTTCTCTGGACCTGCTCCAGCCTGTCAATGTCTTTCTTGTCTTGAGATGCCCAAAACTGAACCAAGTACTTGAGGTGTGGCCTCCCCAGTGCCGAGTTCAGGGAGATAATTACTGCTAGAGTCTGATCTTTTTGAAAGGCAGTTCTAGCAGATTCTGAGTCATGGTGCTGCAAGAGTGGGAAGCCCATCAAGAGGATGAGGACTGGAGTGATGTCTGAGCAGCAGGCAGTCGTCTGTTTTTTCCTGGGCAGAAAGCAGCATTTATGTGTTTATGAGATCTGCTGTGCACACCATTTGCTGATATTTCCCAGGCAGCTCTACAGACATGACAGGGATAGACAGGCTTCTCAACACCGAGCTTGCTTATAAACAACGCTTGTTCTTGCAGTGGCTCTTTGCCCGTGAGATCTGAACCCAGATTTTCTGCAGAGAGTAAATCAATTAATATCCTTAAAGCTCTGAGAATCATTTATCATCTGTGACATTCCTGTGGGGAGAAGATTGCTGCGCTGACACTGTGATACCCTCTTAGGGCCACATGCCAGCTACTGGAGGAATGTTTGGACACAGATACCCTAGCTGTGAGAGATCGTATGAGAGGCAACACGGCTCTTGGACCATAATTTGATGTGGTG
>VZRI01010149.1:471311-515961 GCA_013397515.1 Upupa epops | reverse complement strand
CCCCCCCCCCCAGTTATAATGGTCTTATTCTACTTGTTAATTCTTCTATTTTAGCCTAAATTTCCTCTCAAAGAAAGCTTTGATTACCCCACATACAGAGCCGCAATCGCTGGTAGGTGATGGAGGCTGGAGAACTGTCAAGCTCCTGCCTTCCTAGACTACAAGTTGCATTTCAAGAGGCCACAACCGATTTAAGGGGAAAGGAAAGGGAAATCATTCTGTCAGATCAGCATGAATTTCAAAAGAAGAAAGGGGGGAATCCTTGTGTATGTTTTGTCTCCCGGAATCAGGAAATGCAGCAGACATCTCCTTCAGCATCATCTGCTCTCCTTATTCCTGGGGTGAGGCATAGCTGTGGAGAAAAGATTTTGCAGCCCCAGCAGAACTGTTTGTGAAATGTTTATCTGATCAGCAAAGGACTTTGAAGGCTTGCTTTGGGAAAAAGATCTAGCACCTCATAATTCAGATGCAACCAAAACTCTTGGTGCCTTCTTTTTGCAAGAGAGGCTTTTTTTCTTTCTTTTTTTTTTAAGGCAGTGTTGGTGTTTTGCACCAACAGCAAATTTGGATGAAGCTAGGGTGCCACACTGGGGAAAAAACCCTGCAGAAACCATGTGCAAACACACAGTGTAGTGTTGGCTCTGTCCTGCACACAAAGAAAAGCTGATACTAGCCATTATTATTCCTTTCTACGTCAAGAAAGAGTCAGCACAGCAGGCTCTGTGCTACCAGTAAGAGTACGGATGGGATCTTCAGCGTGGAAAAAATGATGCAGCTGTCAGAGATAGCTTGGGAAGAGCTGGTTTACTGATGTGCTCCACCACTTATCAAACTGCTGGGCAGTCAGGCGCTGCTTCCTGCACTACTGCATGTGATAGGGGTGAAGGCTTAGAAAAAACAGCCCCTGTCATTTATCACCTTGTTACACTACCCAGCACTTCCTAACTTCGAGGTCAAACTACCAGAAAGACAGATGGAAAGCTTTTGGTGTGACTGGACTCTGAGCTGGACAGTTATGTCTCACAGCAGGCAGGACTGTGTGGTCTACACCATCAAGATCTGCACCCAGGGTTACATTTGCCTTTATTTCAGATGTTTCTGAAATTGATGCAATTCCATGGACAGACAAATGCTTCTGACCTCCCCTGTGATGCCCAGGACGGCCAATCCAGACACCTTAAATAGCAGCTGTATTGAGCTCAGCTTTATGATCACTGTTTCAGAGCTGTTCTCCCCAAACTAGATCTTTGATGGCAACATCTTGCATTGCCTGCAGGTGCTGCACATTCGTTCATGTTGGCTCAACACACTCGGACATAGGTCAGTCTGAATTTCCAGCTTCAAAGCGGAAAACCCCTGAACTCGGAGACTGCAATGTGTCTGCTCCTACTTCTAACCACTTGGAGACATATTTTGTGATAACATGTCAGCTCACCATGCAATTTCTGAGCTACATCAAGTTACCTTCCAGTCCATTTTTGTCAAGGAAACGCATCCCAATGGTAGCCCAGCATGGCAGTGGCGGGGCCAGATCAATACTTCAGCGAGTAATTTAAAGCCAGCTCCTTTGTAAACTCAATATTGAAGTACTAGGATTGCAGTAGAGCCTTAATCTAGGCTGAGACCAAGCTAATAACACCAGAATTGTCAGCAGAGGAACACATACCAGACATACTCATGGTGGGAAAGTCTCTCAAGAACGAGTGATGATCCTTGGAACTTCCACTAACAATAACGTGCTTAAACACAATTAATTCCTGTTATCTCCTGCAGATACTGCTGTAATCTCCCATAATCTTCAACTGCACCAACATTTTTTCTTTATAACTTTCATTTTCCCTGTGGAGAGTAACTCCTGCTTTCTTACTTTTCAGTTTCACTGAGTGGCTCTGAACCTTCTTTCAGGTCTTTCCCGTCGCTTGCTTTTTCTTCTTCCTTTTTTTTCCTTTTTTGTTTTTGTTTTTTTGTCGGTGTTTTTTTTTTTCCAGAAATGGGCTGTAATTTGCATTTTTGTCAGTATTGCTTCATCTGTGCAACTTTCATTGCTGAAGCAAAGGGAACTGCAGCTTGAGCAATGTATGTTCAGAGCCATAAGTGAGATAACTGAGGCAAGAGTGAGACAATATGATGCCTTAATCTTGCGAAAGAGAAATATAAATTGCTAAGGCTGTAAACAAGCACGTCCTAGTGGATCAAAGACACAGCACTACAGGCAGCAGCAGCAAAGGATGGTCTCACTGTTTTCAGGGCTGTTTGGGATTATTTCAGCACGTTTTACTTTTGCCGTGATTCGAAACCTTTCGTATTGCCATGAGGCAATGAGCAACGAGCACTGTGTGTTTTAATCTCTGCGGCTCCTCAAAGATATTGAAATCTTTGAAACTTGTTGCACTCCACAGGATGCTAGAAAACATTCCTTCAAGAAGAAATTAGAGGCAAGATACCAAATTTTGTAAGTCCCACTAGCTACAAAGAAAACATTCTGATCTTTTCTTCCATGATTCCTTGAATGTACTTCACACTACAAATGCTACTAGCAAAAATTACTGTTTATTATGGGTTTTATTAGCACTGCATCTGCTAGTGAGCAGGTTGGTGCAAATGGTACTGAGTGTGATGATCATGTTCACACCCCAAGGAGGGGGGACGGGGAGGGGGGAGGGAGAGGGAGGAGGAAACTCACAAAGAGACAAAAACTTCCTGCATTGAGGAGAATAAAATATAAGTGGATAAATCACAAAAACCTCCTGCTCTGGAAGAGGGTTGGACTAGGTGATCTTCTGAGGTTCCTTCCAACCCCTAACATTCTTTGATTCTGTGATGAGCTGAAGCACAGAGAAACAGAGGGACCTGCCCTAAGAACACCACCCAGACCACATGGGTCTCCATTTCCTCAATCTTACCTTGACTTACATCCAGGGTGTGAACCACAGATATTGTAGAAATAAAAGTTTGGTCCCTATTAGCTGTGCCTAGAGTGCTATCACTATTCATGTCTCCTTTTTTTTAAACACTAGACCAAATCCCAGCTATGATTAACTTAGGTTGTGGTGCAGCGAGCCATCAATTCATTCCCACCCTAAAGTCTGTGAAATATGTTGTCAGGTGTCCGACCCACCTGCATGTATTTTCTTGGGCGATGCTTCAGGCTTCCTCCTGTGTTAGTCCATTCCCAGTTTGTATTGAGGGAGATGTGGCTTGCAGCAGAGGCACAGGAATTTGCCTGATCCTGCTTAGTAAGAAGAGATACCAAATAATTAGCTTCCCGAGGCAATGGCAACAGAAGACTGACAGAGGTTTTGGAGCTTAATATCTGAGAGTTTAAAAAAATTTCAGGCTATGCTAATTCATTCATTGCTTCTGCGGTGTTACACCTGACACAAGACAGGCAGACAGGCTGCTGTTTTCTGCTGAAAAGCCATTAAAATGAACCCAGGCTCCATTTTTGTCCCTCGGTTCTGTGTTTGCTGCGCCTGTCAGAAATGCTGAAGAAGGGGAGAACCTTACAACGTCTAGTTTTCTGCTGGGCTGCACCTGTCTCTGTTCTGAGCTGGAAGAAGAGAATGAAGGCTATGCTGGCACGGCATTCATTCAGCATTGCTTTTCCTTGTGAGCACAACACAGGAATTAATATCTGACTATGAACTTTCCAAGTTCACCTGCAGTCTGGGTCTCTGCTAAGCAGATCCCTACAGATAAATGTTTCTTCTGAAAAACTCAGTTCCAAGTTTCCTGACACACAGTACCAAGGAAATCCACAACCAAAGTCATCAAAACATGTTTTTTTCCTATTGTCTATCCAATTTTATTTTGAATTAAGACAGAGTTTTAAACATCAGGAGATGTCATCAGTGTGATTCATCTATCACTATGACTTAGTATTTGATCTGAGCTTTGAGTACAATCTCTTTCTGTCCTACACCCTGTGCTCTGAAAAGTAATGAAAAATAAATATCTACCCCTTTCTTAATGCTAGAGAGGAAGGTCCAAATGAGTGACACAACAATGAAGAATGTGGTTGCCCTATGAGGAGCAGCTTGGGAAGGAAATGAAGTTCAACCAGTGTTTGTGAGTGGGTGATTTGAACTCAAGTGATATACAGTGTCCTGTTCTTATCTGTACCCCCTGCTGAATTCACTTTGGCTTAAACCACCCCCACAGTGGCTTTTTGGTGCAGACAGGCTGAAGTCAGGGTTCAAACTCAGGCTAAAAGTGCAGTGGAAAATCACCCTGTGACAAGGAACAGCTCAAAATCTTGATGTATTTGGTGTTAAGGTCCACTGCTTCCTCTGGTCTCAAAGGAAGCTTTTCTCAAAGTATCCTCCTGGAACTGCAGGTAGAAGGATAAGTCTCATCTTCCCATGCAGACATCTGCCATGAGAACATCCCTCACAGGATCAGTGAACTACTCACAACTCACCTTGCTACTCAAAAGGATACTCCAGACCTTCATTTCAAGCAGTTAATCAGCACCGATGGGAGGAACCAGCTCTTGCCTGATGTTTTCCCATGCAGGGCACGGCTGGACTCTGCAACTGCAGAACATGATTGTGACAGCTTAGCTGGGATGTCAAGAAATTGTGCATGATAGCTCGAACCGAATCAATCAGGGGCACTTGGAAAACTTATGCATATTTCAGGGTGATGTTGACCTTTAACTACTGCAGATTGAAATACTTTTCTGAAGCAGAAAATCCAGAGAACTGTTTTATGAACAGTTGGCCTAATCTGGGCTTGTATACCCTGATCCTCTGACGTTCCAGATGGGAATAAATACATGCATATCACAGAATTAGTGAGGCTGGAATAGTTCTCCGAGGTCATCAAGTCCCATACACACAGGTAGTTTAGCAGAAAAGATGAAGGACAGATGCTGCTAAAGACTTACAGGTAATCGGGGTATCATTGCTGGGGTTGTACTTAAGTTAGCATTCTCAGTTTTATTTGGATTCTTTAATCCTGAAGAATCCCATAAAATAGACCTTCCTGAAAAATAGAGTTTGAAAGGATCTTATTGAAGCACCTGCTGTCCTTGCCGGAAAAGAGGGAAAGATGTGGAAACTAGTGTTCAGAGACTGGGCAGGAGGACTGGAAACTTTGCAGAGATGCTGTGCTGTTGTCCTGTCCTGTTTGTCTTCTTTTCCTCTTCTTGCTCAGCTGGCCAGTGGTTAAGGAGAAGTATTTGACTCTTGTGAGTCACACTTACCAGAAACAGTTTGCTTTGGGCATTTTGTTGTTGCCACGATCCTGGTCATCTCACTTCTTTCTGCCTTTCCCGTTTAAAATGGAAATATTACTACTATGTGGAAATATTATCATGTTCTCGTATGAAGAGCACTGCGTTAACCATGTCCACGTCTTTCCATTACGGCAATCCAGGAACAACTGCAAATCACATTTGTAATCAGAGTAGGACCCATAAGATCAGCCACTGATGTCTAAGAGTTTCCTGTCTATGGCTTAAGCAGCAACGCACAGTTTACTCGTGACAGGAACTTTCACCATATAGAAGAAGCTGCTCCTAGAAGTTTCTAAGAGGGTGCAAAGGCTACAAAGTGTTGTGGAGGGGGGAAACAAATGGTCACACTTGCCTGTCTCTGCACTGCCCTGCCTCTTGCTTTGGGTGCTGGAAGCTGCAGAAAGTCCCTCAGGACTAAAACAATAATCCCTTGTGAGTCACAAAGAAAATAACCTCAGTGTGATGAAGGGGTTATCTGCATGGCCACTATGTACAGGAGAGTCAGAGAATTCCACTCTCATCTGACGAAATCCATGGGCTTGTACCAACAGTCAGCCACAGGCAAAATGTCTAGCAGAGATTTCACACCTATCTCTGCCCTCTCCTGGATGCATGAGAGAAAGTGTGACATCCCTGCAGACAGACAAGCCTTTCAGTTTCAGGTTTGGTTATTAGCAAGGTTTTCTCATTTCTGTTACTCAATACTGAAAACTGGACATCTGCCAAACAGCCAAGTGAGAGCAGCCCCACGCTGCTTCTGATCCTCTAACATGAATGTTTTGTGAGATACTCTGCCTGAGAAGTTCTGAAATGCAGAGTAATCACCTAGCTCAGAGATAGGTGAACTCTCAGCAGCGATCCTCTCAGTTTGTGCAGCATTTCTCATTGCTGTTCTCAGTCCTGTGTCCTTAACTGAGGGCAAGCACATCCTTCTTGGTGTTACAGCTGAGCAGATCCCAAATGCGTTGAGGAAGGAGCTCCTCCCTGTCCTCAGTATTGCTCATTTTTTAACAGATGTGTAAATGCAGGAGGATGTCTTGAAGGTCACTCTACAGGGTTTAGTGGACAGCCAGGAATCTTCAAAGAATATCTGGAACCACTGCACAAGTGGAAAATATTAACCATCACGTGTCGCAAACCTACGTGACCCCACCCAAAAATTCAGTGGGGTTATCCTCCCTTTCTCTGACTATGGTCACTCATGGAAAGAGCAGGAGATCTGGATCCTAACTGCTACCTTTCGCAGGGTGAGCTATAAATTACAATAATGTGGGACAGGCTTTCAGTTCCTGCAATAAGTCATCTCACACCCTGACATGATCTCTTGTGCTGCCAGTGCTCTGACTGCTCAGATTTCCCAGCTGCTCCTGTAAGATTGGAAAGCTTTCTGGCCCTCAAAGTCTTATCTCAGTCCATGGAGTCCAGCAGAGGATCTCTGCACTAGAAATCTTCCTTTTTTTTTGTTTATCTCATGGAGAATATCCACTGTCCTGCCTCGTGAAATTAATAAAGCAGGCATTCCCATGTCATTCCTCTCCTATCTATTGATAATCCATCTAAGTCACGCAGATCTGTCCTCATCCTCACCATAACTTGACTGGATCGAGACATGAAGTTCAGACTTGACTCTGCTAATATTGAACTTTGCATCTGATTTAACCTTCCCATTTTCCAGAAGGAGCCCAGATGAGATTTTTTCAATCCCACACCATTCCCAGTTGAGGTCAGTGGACCAACTCACATCCCTTTAAGCACCAAGATATGCAAGAACACATCCAAGACAAACACAGCATTCTGCAGTCTGAGTTTAAGGTACAATAATTCCTGTTTGGAAGGGCTGGAAGTGTCTCCCTGTTAGAACAGGCAAAGGTTTTTGTCATGCTCTGTGGCCTCACACCTAACCAGACAGTCTGGTGCTTGAGTTTGCTTTAAGTCCTGGAGTCAGTCTCTGGCCATCATTTGTAGAAATTAAAGCAAAGCTTGGGCTGCTCTGGCTTACGCTAAGAGTCAGGATGAATGCCAGGCCAGTTCACGATGCAGAGATTCAAAACACAACCGAGTCACATATTGCCTCCTTGATTCTTGTAATGATGAGTCCATGGCTGCAGATGCGAGCTATGGAGCAAAGGCGGCAGGAATCAAGGAGAAAGTGAGTGCATCTTGTGACGTGCTGTGTGGCTTCAACAACATGCCCAGGGATGACTGCAGTGTTGGGGGAGAAATCTGTGAGCATGACTACTTCAGGCCCAAAAAAACCCCACTGCACTGCAGAGCAGAACCTCTGTTACGTCTGCTGACCATCATGCCCTGTTATCTTCTGCAAACCAAGGGCTACCATGGTACCTCAGCAGCCTGCCATAAGAAAAGATACAATGGGAATATCTCTTAGGTGCTGGAGTGGGTCCAGAGAAGGGTAACGAGGCTGGTGAGAGGTCTGGAGAACAGGCCTTATAAAGAGCAGCTGAGGGAACTGGAGTCATCTAGTATAGCAAAGAGGAGGCTGAGAGGAGACCTGATTGCTCTCTACAATGACCTACAAGGAGATTGTAGCACTGCTGGTGCTAGTCTCTGCTCCCAAATTACTAATGATATAACAAGAGGAAATAGTCTCAAGCTGCATCAGGGGAAGTTTAGATGGGATCTTAGGAAGAAGTTCTTTACTGTGAGAGTGGTTGGGCACTGAAACAGGCTGCCCAGGGAGGTGGTAGAGTCACAAATGCTAGACCACTTGGGGCCATGACCTAGGAGTTAGGGAGATGTTGGGATGAAAGTTGAATTTGATGAGCCTGGAGGTTCTCTCCAGCCATAATGATTCTATGACGTCCTGGGAAATGCCACAGACTGGAGGAAAGCTCAATGCTATAGGGCATCTGTGCTAGAGTTCCCAGAAATCAGCAGTGTTTCCAGATCCAAAACCTGTGGCTTGGAGTGCATACCAGCAGCACTTCTGCATTTCTTGAGTGCTCATCTTCAAGGTTTTGCATGGCTGATTTTCCATAGCTCACAAACTTTCCATTAAAAAGCAACAACTACTTCTCAAAATATCTAATTCCTTTGGCCATAAGACTTTTGATCAGCTTCAGATAGGCTGTAAAACTACCAGTTATCCTTGGCAATGAGTGAAAGCTGGTGACCCACCTCAGCTATGAGAAGCATATCTTGAGGGAGATGCAAAAGGAAAGTGGAGGGAATGAATTGCTGGGCTGTGGCTGTTTATCAGCACCACTCTCACTTTCCTCCTGCAGCTCTGTGGGAGGCATTTCTGTGGGACATCATAATAAAACCCAGGATGTTTTTCCACACAATGTTTTTCATGCTTTCTTTACTTCTGCTGTAAATCCTAGGGTGTAGATGTCTCCTATTAAAGAAAGAATAATTTACTTAATTTCTTTTTGGGGAAGGAAGGGAGAAAGAGCTTGTTCTTTTGATATGGGAGTTCAATGAACACACAGTGGACAAATGGCAGGCAGAGGCCAGGCTGCTGATGGAAAAGAGGACAACCTTGATCAGCCAGGCTGGTCCCCACAGGAACTGGAAAGAACTTTTGGAAAATAACTGTGGTCAGAACAGGTTTCTCTGTAACACCGACAAAGAATCTACACTTAGAAATTGCCCTCAAACAGCCCCCACTTGACAGGCTCTCAGCTTACCAAGACTGTTTGTAAAAGCTTTATTGACCTTTCACATTTCTTCTGAGTATATTGACTTGAAACACAGAATCTCTTTGTTTGGAAGAAACCTTTAGGATCATCAACTCCAACCTCTGACTCAGCACTGCCAGGTCATCAGTAAGCCACATCCCTAAGCACCAGGTCCACACACTGTTTAAATATCAACAGGGATCGAGACTCCACCACTGCCCTGGGAAGTCTGTGACAATGTTAGATAACCCTTTTGGTGAAGAAATTCTTCCTAACACATCCCATGAGCTATGCTTAGCTGGTAAGGAGAGCCAGAGAGTCAAGAGGGCAGAAATGCCTTGACGCTGTCCAGGCTGTTTCTGCATCCCCAGCTCAAGTTCGCACGAACACATGCAGCCTGATGAAGACCCTTGAAGTTCCTTTGGCCATTCTGTGTGACCAGAGCACCTGGTCCTTACGATGACTTCAGACTTACAGTGAATCCTTCCCACCCTCCACATTTGGTCAGCCCCCACTCTATCCCGAAGCCATGAGGGATGACATAAGCTCTGCATCTGCACAGCTTCCTCAGCTCTGACAGCCATGAACGATGGCAGTGTGCTAAGGTGCCTGCCGATTACAGACTCCTTAGTCATCCTCCCACTGTTATTTGGGCTTCTGTGTCTTGCTGGGTTCATCTGCTACTTCTTGTAACACATTGACAACATAAGCCTTCTCCTTTCAGAGTGAATCCTTATACTTAGTCAACTTGGACCCCAATCCCCTGTTTGAGCTTCTTGCTGATACCTTGTGCAAATGTCATCATTCAAGAGAGAAGCTGCACTCAGTAAATCATTCTGTTGACAGTGCTCTGAAGTGGGATATGGATGTCATTTATCTCCACTGTACTGGAGACCAGCTGGGGCACTGAGATCACTCCCCACAAATCCCAGGGAAGCACAGCAGAGGTGTTCAGAACAGTAAAAATCCACTGCACTGCCTCAACTTGCCTCATTCCACACTTGCCTCAATTATAAAAGTCCTAACAGAATAAGGCTGTTAGTAGAAAAGACCCAACCCCTCAAAAACTTGAACATGTTGTTGGAAGGGAGTGAAAGACCATAAACGTTTTAGTGTCTGGAGGACTCACAATGGTGCAGACCTGGTGTGTCCTTAAGGCACAGACTGCAGCTCATTCCTGCCACCAGAACCCAGTCAGGTGGCATCAACACATGGTAAAGCAGAGATTGCTGCAGTGGCTTCAGCTACAGACACATAGAACAGCTGCTACAGATACATGAAACAGCTGAAGGACCACCACTTGTTCCTTCAGTTTCTGACTTCTGTATCCTCCATCCACCCAGAGTCCCACCGGAGCTCATTTCCTCCATCTTTCCTAGAGCTATAAAGCTGCAGTTACTTCATTAGGATTTATTAGCTCCCACTGGGAGAGGGACAGGGATTCACATGAGTCATTAAGTTTAAGTCCTGCAGGCAGAATGACCATGAAAGGATGCTATTTTAGGAGGGTTTGCATTGGCACTGCTTACCCAGTTAAATGCTTATAGCAGAATTACTAAGGGAAAAAGGATGTTTTCAGAGAAAAAAAACATAACCCAAACACAAAAATACTCCCAGAACCCAAACAAACTGCACACATTTCTGGAAATTATATATGGTGGAATTGGCTGCCCTGCTCAAATGAGTTACAGGCACCAGGTCACTTGCATTCACCACAGTGAGATCACAGAATCATAGAGTCACAGAATCATTTAGGTTGGAAAAGACTTTTAAGATCATGAAGTCCAACCATTAATCTAACCATAAACCTGCCTAGAAGCTTAACTCTAATTGAGCAACAGAAAGGTTGCAGAGGTCACTTTCAGGACAAAAGAGCATTTGCAAGATCTTGTCTCCTTTGCAAAAACTTCAGCTGCAATGGAATTGTTGTTATTATTGTTGTTACTGAGGCTGGAATAGGCCTCTGATCTCATCTAGCCCAGCCCATGACCTGACAACACAACATCAATCAGACCAGGGCACTAAGGGCCATGGCCAGTCTGTCCTTAAACACATCCAGGGATGGGGACTCCACCACTGCCTTGGGAAGTCCATTTCCGGGTCTGACCATCCTTGCTGTGAGGAAGGGCTTCCTAACATCCATCCTGGCTCTCCCCTGCTCTCTCATCCTGTCACCAGTTGCCTGGGAGTAGAACCTGACACCCACTTTACTACAACCTCCCTTCAGGTACTTGTAGAGAGAGAGAAGGTCCCCCCATGAGTCTCCTCAAGGCTAAAATAACCCTAGCTCCCTCAGCCTTGACAGATTTTCCCTCCAGTGCCTTCACCAGTGATTTGGCCTCAACATAAAGCCAGACCTTGACAAAACTCAGAATATCTTTTCCTTTTGTGTGGCATAAAGGGACAAACTCAGAAGGATGCATAAGCTCAAGTTTGCCTTTTACTTTCAGTCAACACTAGGAAAACAGAAACTTGCAGCCAAGAACTCGTGATCCTTGCAGGAATTGGAATTTTTTTTTCTCTCTCTGATATTTTGAGTAGATTTCATGAGAATATGTCATAACTATAGATAATTATTAGCAAAAAATCCCATCATTGAGCTCTTGAAATCTTTCATTATCTCCTTTCAACAGAATTTTCCGCTCCTATGGATTGGGTTTTACCACCATCCTTGCCCCAGCTTCCCATAAGTCTATAACTGGGATTATCCAGCTGCCTCTATGCTGACTCACGGGGAAGCTGTGGAGAGCAGCTCACACTCACATTCCATCTATCTGGAAGGTCCCTGTCACTGCACATGACACACACTGTAGCACAAGTCCTACAGCTGTAGTTGTGAGGTGATCCAGTCACACCAGCACTGCTCTCCTTGTGGCTGACAGTGCATGCACTTCGTTGCCTAGACCTCCAGTGAGGTTCCTGCTCCTTCTCACCTGTTTAGCAAAGGCTGCTGACACAGTGATGGGGACCTCAGGACAGAGCTTCCACTGCTGCAGCACAACATGCAGCTAGAAACCGTCCTGCTGTGCAAGAGCTGCTTTGGAACATACTGAGAAATACAGGTTCCCCTGAGTTTGGCTCAGCCAGATCTATCAGCTCCTGATGATCATCTAAGTGATCCCACAAGGGCAACAGGAGGGCCTGACTGCATTGAGAAAACTTGCTGTAATTAGAAATGGGCTAAAACCAGATGGACAGGTCTCATCGCTTGGTTTTTGTTTCTTTTGCAAAACCAATACCAAGAACAGTTTGGCTGCAGGCCTTCCTGACCTCATACTATTCATGGGTGGGTCTGGGATCACAGAAATGGTCTCTGTCAGAAGCTGTCAGCAGAAAAAGAGCAAATGCTCCTGCAATTTCATCGTGCTCCTGCTTTTGGGTGGCTGAAGCCACTCTGGCCATCACCAAGTCTGTCACCGTGTGCTTGGAAATTCAGTGACTGAATGAATCCGTGAAGCTGCTTGGCTGTATTTCGGTGATGGAGTGTCCCCTCTGCATTGAGACAAGCACTCTGTAGAAGACACATTTCAAAGACACAGATTCATAGAATGGTTCAGGTTGGAATGGACCTTAAAAATCATCTAGTTCCAACCCCCTGCCATGAGCAGGGACACCCCACACTTGACCGGATTGATCATGTAGATCTGGAGCTTAGGGAAAGGGTTTAGAGGTGGGCTTGTGACTGTTGGGTTACTTGTTGGACTCAATATGCTTAGTCTTTTCTAACCTGAGCAATTCTATCATTCTAAGACATCACCCAAGGATTGTGTACAAGTGTATCTGACCAAAGTATTCTCAAGCACTACCCAAAAGTTCTGCCAGAGTAGGTTCAAATTGGATCTTAGGAAAAACGTCTTCCCAGAAAGAGTGGGGAGGCCTTGGAACAGGCTGCCCAGGGAGGGGGTGGAGGCACTGTCCCTGGAGGGTTCAACAAACAGGGAGACATGGTGTTTCAGAAGATGATTTAGGGGTTCAGGGTTATAGGGTGTACAGTTGGAGTCCATGATCTTGAAAGTCTTTTCCAACCTTGATGATTCTATGATTCTAAGGTGATACTGCTATGTTACAGGGTTTGATTTGAGCTGCAGCTACATGACCTGACAACTGCGCAAGAGCCTGTGGTTAGTAGCCTAATAAGCCTCGAGTTAACATGGCATAAGACAAGCTGGGGTGTTGTTACAGCTCTAGAATTTTTTACAGGTCCTACCCACAGGTAAACACTTTCCCCACCTAGGAAAACACTTAAAATGGATCTTCCATGCCAGTGACACCTACTGGACTTCTCTGCAGGAGCACACCGCTTTGCAGAGGGTTTATCAGCAGAAAGCCCCATTGTTTTCAGTGTATGAACTTTTATGGAAAATAACTTCTCAGCTGTTTTGCCATTTTACTGTTCCAGGATCAAGTGAGGGAATATTATTATAAAATGTGCTTCCTCAGGCCTTATCACTCTCACGTTCCATCAGCTGCCTTTCTTTAAGAGAGTTTTCCTTGGAAAGGAAACATTCAAGTCTCCCTGCACAAAAGGTCTCAGTCAGTTGTTGTTTTTCCAAGCATTAAAGTTCTCCAGCTAAAGGATCTTCTGCTTCCCACAGGCTGATCTGCACACAGGACTACTTGGTAGAAGTAATAGTGAACTTTTTGTGATGAGTAGGAGGGTCTTCAGCTCTTCTCTCATTTAATGGACAGAGATGTGCTATCTGTTAGTGGTATTAGACCAATTGTTTGCAACCTGTCCAGGTTACACTGATACATTACTGACCAAGGATCTGATCTAATACCTCTGAATTCCTCTGCTTGGTCAAGCAAAGCTACAAAGCCTTTGTTGTGACTCTGCCAGCTGGTCAAGCCTGAACTCTTCCTGGATGGGAGATTTCCAAGAAAAATGCAGCAAGAAGCCAGCATTCGTGGGCACTGGGCTGTTGGAGGAGCCACATTTCAGATGTGGTCAGAGCCAGGCATGGATTCAGGACTGACTCAAGGGGAAGAATACCACCCCCTGAATCACCAGCACAGCTTCCTGCAAACCTTGAGGTTTCCTGGCCCTACATCAGAAAAGGTTTCTGTTCCTTTGGACAGTTTTGTTTACCCTCAGTAATTTTCCACTATGCCAGACTTCCATCGATTTCTCTCATTGCAGCAAGAGTGTGACCCAATCTGCTTACTTGGTTTATGATATACCAAAGATTTGACACTCCAGAAATACCTCCTTCTGTGAGGGGCTGGGGCTTTGCAACAGCTCTGCTCAGTCATGCTGAGTTGGGCGTTCTCACCAAGAGTCTCACAAGGGAGCTTGGTCCCCCTGATGATCTCCTCTAGAGCTTCTCCACAGTTACCAATAGGAAGAAGAAAGAGGAAAGAGAAAATTGAATTTTCTCAGAAACCTCAGTGTTGTTTAGGTTGGAAAAAAACTTTAAGATCATCAAGTCCAAGCATTAACCCAGCATTGCCAGATCACCACTAACCAATGTTCTTCAACACCACATCTCCATGGCTTTTCAACCCTTCCAGGCATGAGCACTCCACCTCTGCCCTGGGCAGCCTGCTCCAACCAACCCTGCTTGAGCAGAGGGTTTGGACTCAATGATCTCCAGAGCATCCTTCCAACACCATGCTTCTGAGTTTAAGCATACAAATCAACTGACTCTTAATGACAGAGAGATATAGAAGTATGAGAGATGTTCCTCTCATTGTATTTCATCCTGGAATTGAACACACGTGGCTAAATATTGCTTTTGGTTGGCCCTGAGAAAAGGCAATCTCTCTTTGAGGCTGTGGGCTTCTGGGTGGGTTGTCATTAGGAGACTCTGAAATTGCTTATAATTAAGAAAAGATATGTAGGTTTTCCTGAATTCAGAGTGTGAGAGGATCTGCATTCACTCTTTGCACTCCCTGTTGTTCTTTTCCATTCAGTGTGAGGCTGCAAGAGCCCCGGAATATAACAGCATTCAGAAAAGGTCCCAAAGATGCACAAAACCCCTTTGGAAGCCTGAAGCAGAGATTTAAAGTCCTGCTCATCTTTCTACAAATGTCCTGAACTTCCTAATTATCCTCAAGGGAACTAAGCTTCTTTATTAATCTCCTTTGCTTGAAACTGATGCTCCCCCTGACTATGCAGTTGGAAAACGAGGTCCAGGACTTGGTTTTGAGCTCAGGTTTGATGGACTTCTAGAAGTCTGGATATTTACTCAAGGCTGGGCAAATTCCTCCCACCCAGAATCCTCTTTAGCCAAAGTCTAATACTAGATGACTCAAAGCTGACTCTTTTCTCTGCTGCTGCAAGATCATTTAAGTGCGACCTGACAACAGCATCCTGCTTGTCCTCTACTTGTTGTGAGAACGGGGTTGGAGAAAGACACCTTGTCTGCATGTAAGAAAATTCACAAGCAAAAGAAGCAATTTCTTGTGTCCTAACATCAGGGGGAAAGCATAGAGGGACCAAAACACCGAAACAGAGGAACCAGTGTCGGTGCAAACAGAGCTAAGAGCATGACAAAAGGCAATTGTCCTAGAAGGAGAAAAGAGCAGCATTTCTTATTGTGGAAACCCAACCTTCCCTAGAGAATTCCTCTGATGGTTTTAGATGTAGATCCTTTCCCTAAGCATTTTGTTAAGGAGGGAGAGCCTGTGCATATGCCTTTAGTTAGTTAAGGGAACACACAGACGGAAACCCATTGTGTTTCTTGAGCACTCTAAAAATACTTCTTGGAAGGGAGGAGAAGCTGACTGACATGGCTTGAATCAGAGAGATCACCTGACAAGGTGGCTAGCAAACGTGGTCTGCTAGCCAGCTGAACTGTTCCTATGCTGGAGAGCTCTTTAAGCCCAGGCCATATTTAATCGGGAAACCATTTGCCTTCCATGTGTTTCTTCCTGCAGCTGTTTACTCCAAAAGACACCGCAGCCAACTTTTACACGTTTCAGCTTTCCCTCAGTTCAGCACAAGGTCTGCTCAAGTCACAGGCAATCCATGGAGTTGTGCTTTTTGCTAGGGCCAAAAGGAGCCCCTTTGCTCATACGTCTTCACCTCTTCCATTACACAGGTCCATGAGCCTCTGTTGGAACTTCTCAGTGGGTGGGGAATACCTTCATTGTCTACCTGAGCCACCTCTAACAGGCTCAATAGCTTTTGACTGATCTGGGATGTATTTTTCAAGAATACATGGCTGGACCAAGGAAACAACGAACTCTGACGTAAACAGGTGTACTTGAACGTGAATGTTTCTTCTGCAGCCATTCTGCTCCATCTCTTTGTTTTAAGAGCAAAGCAATGTGATGTTGCAATTTCCAACACAACAGTATTTGATTTCATGTGTGCAGAATAAATGCCACAATGTAATTCCTTTCCTATTTTCCCTGTGCACAATCCATAGATCAATCAGACAAAGAGGCAGGCTTAGATTCCTGTTCAAATGGTTTAAGCTCTACTTTACCTGAATTTTCTGAAGACAGGGAGACTTCTCCATACAATCATCATCTTGGCTGGTTTATGACTGTTTCCTTTCCTTACACTCAGTGCTTAATCAATTAGGCAACACTATGCCCTTCTGACCAAAGAAAAAATGCCTTCTGTTTACTCCATCTGAGTGACAGGACAAGAGGACATGGCCTCAAGCTGCACCAGGGGAAGTTTAGGTTGGTGATGAGGAAAAACTTCTTTCTGGAAAGCATCCTCATGACTTGGAACAGGCTTCCCAGAGAGGGGGTTGACTTGACATCCCTGTAAGTGTTTCACAGTCATGGAGATCTGGAGCTTAGCGACAGGGTTTAGTGGTGACCTTGGGACAGCTGAGTTAATGGTTGGACTTGATTATCTTGAAGGTATATTCTAACGTTACTGATTCTACAATTCTATGATTCTAAGTGACCCAAGACATGCTCAGGCCTTCTGCAGCTTAAAGCTAAACCTTATCTGAGAGCTGGTTGGGCTAGGCAGTCATCCACTATCTCCTATCCACTATTCTCCTAGAGAGATGGGCTTCCACAGCAAACGTGCCTTTCTCTCCCTGATGACTCTATCCTCTCACAGCCACTACACTTCCAGACATTACCACATTGAAAATGACAGCTTCTCCTGCTTTCTTTCCCTTGCATGAAACACAAACATGCAGAAGCCAAGCAGGTGTAAAGTTACCCATGGAAAAACCAAAACGACTGCTGGAAAACCGTAACATGTAATACAAAGATCCTTGGGCAACCACAGCTGCCCCTACAGACCTGCACATTGTTGGACAAAAGAAACATGCCCCAATATCGTGGGTGGCTGTCCCTAATCCCTTTGTGTTTCTGGCTAAGCTGGTGTTATTCCTGTGCCAGGTAGAGCAGAGATGTGTCCCACGATGGGACTCCTGGGATGGGCAGAAGTTCCAATTAAAAACACTTGCTTGGGCAGTGCTGGTTTCTCAAACTGTTCTGATTCATTCTCCTTGCAGCTCAGTGAGGTGAGACACCACCGTTGGTTGGCTGCACTTTCTGCACAGGAAAAATCAAGCATTGAAAGGTCACCATGTAGCTTTGGACATTCCAGACAAGACACTTGCGCAGGAAGACTTCCTTCCTCTTTCACTAGAGACATGCTGCGCGAGTTAGAGCTGACCTTGGGGAGCAGGGGTCGGGGGGGTGGAGACTGACTGCTCTAGCCATTTCCCACTTGTCTCACAGCACCCTAGTGAGAGAGCTTTACTGGCTGCTCAGCAGCTCTGGTAACAGGCAAAATACCCTGCTTAGCTTTACTTCTCTGCCCTGCTCCAGGTTATCATTCTGAGAAGGGACTGCATTAGAAAAAGGAGCTAAAATACTCCAACATGACTCTACCTTCTGAATCAGGTTTGGGAGATTTAAAGAATTAAGGGTCCACAGAAGCCAAGAGATCTACCCCAGTCATCCTCAGGAGGCACCGGCTCAAGCAGCCAAGCCCTGCTTCCATGCCATTTGTACTTAGAAAAGTTGCGTCAAAAATCTGAGACAGCACAGCCAGGCCGTAAACACACTTTTCCTCCCCTTGCAGGGCCTCCTGTTTCTTCTGCAAAGCCCCGAATGGCTGATGTGACTCTGACGAGAGGCTTTGCAGAGCCTGGCAGGTCTAGTACAGGCATTAGTAATCCCAGAGCCTCCACATCCTACAGCAGGCAGGAGTGGAATTGATGGAAGGAAGATTTTCTAGAAGTCAGAGCTGGGTTATTTTTGCAGAGCCAAAGCTTTTTGGACTTCTGTAATATCTATAAAGCTGCCTTTTCACACACACCTCTGCTGCACCGTTTCATGTACTCCCAGCATTGCCAAATCTGAGGCAATATGAAACAGGGCAAAGCTCAGCCCTGGACGCTGCTTTTAAAAACGCCGCCTGCAAACACCACTCTGTTTGTATTTCTTGTTCTTCAGAGGTGCCACAATGTGGAAACAACTGTATACATCCATCCCCAATGTAAACATTCAAGCATCTCCAACTGATCCTGGTAACTCCATGCTGCTCCTGTAATCTGCTGCTATAATCAGCTTCATCGATAGGCCATCAGAAAAGAAATTCTGCATCTCTCTCCCCTAACAGCATGACCCTGAAATCGTTCCCTTCCCCCCCCCCCTTTTTTTTATCTTGTAGCTGCTTGTGCATCTGTCGAAGTACCTCAATCCTTATATTCATCCATGTCCTGTATAACTGACTGCTGTCTGAAGAATTATATAACCTGCAGTAAAAGAAACCCTTACTGAAAATGAAAGTTTTTCCTAAAGCTCCTTTGCTTTTGTTCAGTGGAAACTCATTTAGAAATTGATTTATTGCCCCTTGGAATGTAGAGCTTTGGAAGAGATTAATGGACTGTTTGCTGGTTACATCATCTTCGTGGATTGTCAGGAGAAGGCTACGCTGAAATCACAAAGGAAAGTTTGGTTACAGTCCCCTGTTAAAATGTTGGAGCTGCTGTGGTTTCTAAGTAACTCCATGGGATAACACAACAGGAGAAAGAAGTATGGAATTTGCACTGTGTTAGAACAGGGAGCTGGAGCAATGTTTTACATTACCAGGACAGGCCATCTATTTTCAAATACATTGTCTGTGACTCACTCTTTAGTCCACACTCTGATTGGCTGAGAGAGTAAGTGCTCCCCCTTTTAGACTATATTTTTGTGCTGAGTTTGAGCACTGCACTTACCATTTCTAGTGCAGTTAGGTTGCAAGTTGAGAGCAGTAGCAGAGAGGTTGGAGGGAGGATTTTCTGAAGCAGAGCTGTTGTGCTCTAAAGCCAAAGCATAGGGACCAGCAGCACTTGGTAGAGTAGAGGGTTTATTTGTATTCAATAACTTTAAATTTGGATCTCACAGGTTCAGAGCCAGCAGCAGATGCATCTTCCTACCCTGTAAGTGAGACACCGTTCTTCATTGCCAAAAAATGAAGGTTTAATCTACAACAACATTCCTGGAGAAAAAGTCAAAACTGTCCAGCTCTTTGACACATTGTGTTGCTCTGAGATTTCCATAGGGATGGGGTGTGATTTCCATCAGCTATCCCTGCTGGCACATGAAGAAGAGTGAAAACCAATGCAAGTCACACTGTTGGCCAGCAAAGCCTCAGGACCAGCGCACGAGATGTATGTGAGGACTCAGGTGCCCAACCAGAATGGCTGAGAGGAAGAAGAACCCAGAAAAGCCTGAAGGGATTACCAGATAGGTCCTTGCAAAAAGCCATGGTTTTAAGGTGTGAGCCTCTCCCAAAGCTCTGACAGGGTCCACGTGGTACTGCAGCTTGATGCGCTTCCAGGAAGGCAGCATGAAGCCAATAAATCAATAGCCTTAGCAAATGCAAGTTACAAGGAACAATAGTGTTTGTTAGTGAACACCCAACCGATACAGATAGCCAAGCAATGGGATTTGGCTTTGTTTCCACACAATATCAGTCCCTCAGGGTATCTAGTTTAGAAAGCAAATTTCTTTACAATAAAATGGATTTGGCAGCCCCACTGAAAATGAAGTTCGTCTTCAGGGCAAAGAAAAAACCACCACCAGCTTCCAAACCTTGCTAAGTTGTTGCCATGTAATTTATGTCAAATTATTGGTTGCTAGGAGGAATAGATCCAAATTTGCCCACATTTCCTAAGGAAAAGGGATTACAGATCTTTCATTCAGCCCACCAGAGGCATTATCGGAGAGGCTACTTAGTCTGACAAATGCCTGATAAATGATCTGGAGGTGGGGGGACTGGTCCTTAGAGGTTTCATTTCTTTAACTGCCTTGTTTAAACCACAGAGAAGAACATCAGCTGGCTCTTAGACTGAGCCATACATGGAGCTTTTGGCAGACCAATAAAATCGGAGTATTTGAGCTTATAAAGACCTCAGATTTTTAAATCTCCAGAGACGAAGGTGTGACAAAGTACAATAAAACCAGAAACGTAGATGTATCCCAAAGTTGCAAAGCAAACAGGGAGGAAAATAAAGAAAATTAAACAAGACTTCAAGATACATGTCTCCTTAAAAAAAACCCCAACCTTTTCACAACCTCAACCTGTTGACAGCACTGCTTTGGGATTCCCTTTAGTCTCATGCACTCACTTGCAAAAGTGCCAACGTAGAAGGATGGTGCAGCTGTCAACAGCTGCCTCACTGTCCAAGCAACAAAGTTCACCTGCTCTCCAAGACAAGGGGACAGCAGGACAATAACCCATTTGAGCAGCTGTGAGTTAGCTCTCAGGTAACCATTAACGGGAGCCTGGTACAGTCTTCCCATTGAATTTTGGCTTCCCAGGACACAGCCCTGTTCAAGAGTGTTACTTGATACCCAGAACACCAGCTGCAGTTCCTCATGACAAGATGCAGTCCCATGAGAACAAGCTGGACTGTGCTTTGCCAGAATTTCCAAGCAGTGTTTCGTTGGAAAATTTTGGACGATCAGACTATGGAGACTATAAGTTAAGGATCTATTTGGGACCAACAAATATGAAGAGCACACTGAGTCAGTAACATGGGTACTCTAGAGTCTGATCATTTCTGTATGTGCTTCTCAATAAGAAATTCCAAAGGTGTTCTGAAATGCTTAGTGGATCTGGAGAATTCTGCCCAACAACACACAGCACAGATACAACACCCAAGGCACATATACTGTTCTATCACCTAAAGATGGTTGAGTGAAGCTTGGTCAAGTTAAGAGCAGCCAAAAATTACCAAGAAAATTGCAGCCATGCTTTTTTACAGCAAAATCACCGTTGAAACAACTAGAGCTACAGCAAATGGGGCAGGATTTTTGCTCTTGGATATTCTTATTTGGAAAATAACCAGACAATTTCATGGTACCTGTTAACTGAACATGATTGAAATGCGCTTTGAAAGCCCCACAGAGAAATAATCCCTTCTCTGAATTCAGCAATCTCTCTCGTAGGGGCCTTTCCCCTTCAACAAAACACCACCGCACATCACATCAGAAAAAAACGCACTGGTTTTTTTTTCTACAACTTGTAAGCTTTTATATTTGTAAATATTTAAAATTCCTTAATATGAATGAAAACACAGTTCAAAAGATTCATAATAGCCCAGCCACCAGCTTCCTAATAACCATTCTGCTGTTTGCATAGAAATCAAGAGAATTTGGGTGGGTGAATCACCTCAATGCAAGTTCTGTTACTGGTCAGCAAAGGAAGGGGAGGGAAAAGCCAACCTAAACAGCACAGGTAATTGATCTCAAACTCTGTTTATACACCCAGTGCCCTGAAGGCCTATTGCAAGTCCCTCCAGATTGCTCTAAATATCATCTCTTCCCCTGGTCTCCTTGGAGACAAGGGTGAATCAGCCTGGAGAAAAGCAGCTGGAGCTGATAAAAATTCCAGAAGGATAACCTGGCCCCTCCACCTCTTTGCCTCATACTTCCAGAGCAAACAGTACTCTGATTTCTCCTGTTACTTCAACCTCAGGGACTTGTGTTTTGAGGGAGGAATGCAACACCATCACACTAAGACTGCAAGGGTCTCAGGAGGGTTCCTCTTTCTCTCCAACAATTCAGCTGTTTTCCCAGGCTTTTTTGCCCTCCAGTATCTGTCGCTAAGCAAGTGGCCTAGGCAGTCATGTGGCTTCATTAATGTACAACCTGGGCTCCTCAATTAATTCATTTCCTCTGTCCCTCTGACATACGGAATTATTAATATCCTGGCGAGGCGCATAGGGACCAAAGATTACAAGCATCATTTGCAGCCCACTGGAGCTGCAGTAAGCTGGAGCAGGACCAGGAGCTGTGCAGCGGAGCTGAGATTTTATTCCCTCACTCAGGCTCTTTGCCTGTAGCTGTAATGTTGGGGTTACTTCAGTGAACAAAGATAGTCATGTTCAGATCCTCTCCCTCCCAAGCTCATTGGTTTTGAAGAGATGCTCTGCTTGGTGGAAATTACCCTGAATGAGCAGTGAAGGGCATGGGATGTAGCCACTCTGGAAAGGCTTGATGAAATACTCATCTGACAGCAGCAGGATCCCTGTGGTTGCGGGTCTTCTTCTAAGTGCCACCCTAGTTACTCACTAGGTTAGTTTTATTCTGAAGGCAGGGGAATCACTGAAGGGTCAGGGTATGTAAATAAATGGATTGAAAACTAGAAGATGATGCCTTTAAAAGAAATGGTTTATTTGGTGTCATTTACTCCTTGACTCAAAAATAAAATTCTCTTATGTTGTGCTTTAATTTGCAGAGTCTCTCTTCAATGAACTTAATACAATCTACTGACCTCTGTTTTCACTCCAAATTCTCAGCTACTGCTCCTCAGCCCCAGACACTGTGGGTGCATATCGAACATGTTAACATGTAACAGGTTTCATTCATAAGTTTCACTATCACTGGCAGTGTAACACACCAGAGTGAGATCTGCTGTCATTAGCTGCCGCTCCACCCAAGCTGAACAAAGCTCAGCCTTTCCGCAAGTGTTCCTCTGCCATTGAAATCCACAGCAAACCAGGGGAAAAAAAGAAAGAGAAGTTCCCTCCTACTGCTTCCAATTTCAACAACTTGCATTTTTATTTTTTGCTTATGAGGGTAAAGGCTATTAATAAAATGATTGAGAACAGTTAACCCCCGAAAGTGACGCATACCTCCTCTGCAGGCCAACGTGACAACAGTCAAAACAGAGATCAGCCTTTCCATGCCTCAGCACGTAACGCTGTCTGCAGTTTAAAGAGAAAAAAGTATGTATATCAAACGACATCATATCAGCTGCAGACAGATGAGTCACTAGAAAGCTGGAGACAAGCAGACCCAGAGTCACCTCCAGCCTGCAAAACACTTCCTGTCTTTAATAAAAAAAGCAACGAAGGATTCGGTCGGTGAAGTGAAATGCCTGGCAGACACATGCTGCTTCCCGGGGAAGGGGAAACTGAGGGTGAAGTAGTTTCTCTCTGGTAGACCTGCAAAATTTGGTAGAGCAAAATTTGCCCCTGAGCAGTACAAAACCAGCCCTCTGAGTTAAAACACAGGACATAGAAGTTTTGGGCTGGAGGGTAACTGAATTGTTGGCTACTTGGATTTCTTACCTGTTTCATCAAGGAAAGCTTGGCACTTAGCTTTTCCCCTCCCTAAAAACATCGTCCATGGCAAGGTTTTCTGCCAATGAGCACTAGTATCTACCATAGTGACCATGTGTGGTGCAGCAAGCAGTGCTAGAGGGCTCACAGCAAGGTCTGGGCATCTGTGCAGAGGGGTCAATCTATAGGTGCAGATGCCATCTCTTAATAAACCTATGATCAAGTTCTGTAATGTCTCTACCTGAGAGCAGAGCAAAGAGGGAGTGCCTGTCTCCTCAGCTCACAGATCCTCCTCTCCTACTGTTGGAGACCTCCCAGGTGGGATTCCTATCACACTCTTCCTAAGGGAGTGAGGAGCTGCCTACAGCATCAACTGCTTGACTTAAAACCTGCTGCTCTTGACCCCTCAGTTTTATTTTACTGGTTCCTCTGTTGACAAAGCCTTCACCAGTCCTCCCCTTCCAGATTTTCAGCAGAGAGGAGCAATTCAGATAAAACTTCTAAGCCAAATTCCATTCTCCTACAAAAGCCATAAATCAGCAAAACATCTCCTACTACCCTTGAGCTTCCCAGACTCCTCTTACAGGTTTTGAATTAAAAGGAGTAGCTCAATCTCACACACGCCCTTTGCTGTTAAGGCTGTTAGACCAAAAGCCCCTTCCTATCCTGCCCTTTGCTACCACCTTCTCTTGGCAGCTCTGCCCCACCAACAGTGAGCCTCATGCTTTCAGGGTGGAGCAGGTAGGGCACGTCTCCCAGCCCTGGAAAAACATCTCTAAAGGTTTGGCTAGCTACATTTCCGATAGATCCACACCCATGGCAAAGCAGTGCTCGAGGGCAACCAAGTGCTCCAGTTGTGGAGGAAGGGGAGAAAGGGTGGCTGGGCTTGAACTGGGGCAGTTTACTGGGCACCTGCTGAGCCTCCTAGAGAACCATCTCTGTGATCCTCACTAGCAGCCATGCAGCTGGAGCATAACTGGAATTGATGTTGGGCATGAGGCATCAAAGTTATTGCTGTTGGATAGCTCGCTGTGGTCAGACGCAGCCTTTACTGCCTTCATTCCCAGGGTAGCTGCAGAGGAAAGGTGGAAGTCTAAGAGTGTCTCTGTCTTCAGAGGGCAGTTGAGGTGCTGGACACAGGCTATGGCATGTCCAGCCCAAGGGAAAACATCCAGGCAGGTGAGGAGTAATCTGCTGAGACCAAGTGGCCTCACTAGTTGCATCAGCGTGGTTGTGAGAGGGAGTAGAAATGAGCAAATAACTTTGCTGCTTGGGGAAAGATGAGAGGAACAAGTTTTGTTCAGGAAAATGAAAATGTTACCTTTCACTTAAAGCTAGAGAACAGGAGGGCTTTATTCTTCACATGCAGATAATTCTGAATTAAAAAAACCTAGATGAAACCACTGGATTAAAAACTATGGAAGTCTTACCTCTTCCAATAAGTAACATACCAAAGGGTGCTTCAGCCCTGGCTGAAGCAGGGCTCCTTATGTGATGCTGTGCAAGCCTCAAATTGCCTTGATTCTTCCAAACAAAGTTCTCTCTCAAAAAAAAAAAACAAACCAAAACCAAACCAAACCCCAAAACAAACCCCCCAAAAAACAACAAACCACCAAACAAAACAAAGAAGAAAGTTTTCTACTACCCAGAGGTGTGAAGATAACAGCAATGAAAAGCAAATGAGTGATATCATAGCATGGAGAAGAGGAAGACACTCAGGAAGAATAGTACAGCGTCCATTTGCTCTCACGGGACAAACAAAATGAATCTGCTCCAAGTAACCTCGATGCTCTAAATGCAAATATTTATGAGTCCTACTTTGCTATTGCTCCCTGCTCTTTTATTTGTTTCTTGCTTCTGACTCATCCTTTAGCAAGATCAGGTCCCTGGGCACAGACAGGTACACATTGATAGACCTCCTGAGGATTGCAGAGCTTAAAACAAGCAAATTGGGGAGGAACAGCACCACTACACTACAGAGAGCCCATGAGTTTTCCAACACCATGCAACCGGAAAGTTTTCACCCAGGAAATTACCCCCCTCAGGTAGTGTGACCAATAAGTGCTTTTGACAAGCCAAATGAATAAAAGCAAGTGGTGAAGGGCTGTATCTATGTAATGATGGAATTCACAGCTACCTGCTGCTGACTGCAGAAATAGAGCTTAAGTTCAGGTGGCCAGGCTGGGGAATTCACATCCTTTAAAATATTCTGTGTTTTAAAACATCTCTTGAAACGTTACTGCCCCTGCCAGCTTTGTAGGTTAGCTGCGTAGCCAGCCAGGCTCCTGTTAGTTAGTCAGCACGTCACTCTATCTCTAAACCAGCCCAGGGCAAGCACTTTCTTCCTGTCCAAGGCAAACAGAACTCTCCAAACCTCACAGTTATCACTGATTAGCCTGACAGCCTTCGCTCAGCATATTTTCCCATGGAGGACTTGTGCTTCATTCAGCACTTCCTGACTTGTCCAGTGTTCCCATCTCCAGAGTGAGAAACCACTTAAAAATTAGGACCAGCCTCCTGCATTACGCTACAATTATTGTTCGCTCACAAAATCATCCCCTGGCAAAAGGATTTCCAGTAAGAAAGCTCAGCTCCCTAACTCTTTCTAGCTACATGGGATAAAGCAGCACAAACCCATTTCCCTTATGGACATCTGCAAATGTTTTCATTTTTAGGCTGGGGTAGGTGGCTCTTTGCCATAGTGTGAGTGGAGCTGGGGAGTTACTACTGTTCTCCTCTTGGCTGAAGAGACTTCAGGTCATGACTTTTGAACACATCCAGCTATAAGGATTCAACCCCCTCCCTGGGCAGCGGGTTCTGAGGCCTGATGACCCTTTCCATGAGGAAGTTTTTCCTTGTAACTAACCTAGACTTGCGCTAAGCCTTGTCACAAAGATACTCTGCATCTCCCACCTCAGCGTTGTGACAATCAGGAAGATAAAAATCATTACTTTTTTCTTTATCCATTAACTGTTATTTATGTTTGCTGATTCTCTCTGTTTTATGACTTGAAACCATAAAAATCCTTGTTTAACCAGACAACAAGCTACCAGCAAGTGCTGTAGATTCAAAGAATCTTCAAAGAGCCTCATGGTCAACAGGACCCAAACAAAGGTACTCAGCACAGTCCACTTGTCTGTCCCTGAAACTGCAGAGCAATCCAGGGGTTTTATGTGCCTGTTCAAGGGAAAACCTGTGTTTAAAAAAAAACAGTCTTAGTCTTTCCACTCATCATCTGCTCCTACTTCTCATACTGCCCTGAGAGCCTGTGGAGTTTCCTGTCCTGGAGACATTCAAAATCCACCCAGGCATCTTCTCTAGATGATCCTGGCCTAGGAGAGGGCTTGAACTAGAGGTCCCTTCCAACACAAACCACTATGGGACTCATGCTGAATATACGAAGCCACTAAGTATCCTTTCTATGCCCATTTCATGGCCCTAGCACCCAGGTTTTTGTGAAGGTGGTGCTCTCATTCCCTATTTTATGGGTAAGGCAAATACTACTGCTGTATTGAGCTGTGCCAAGCATCCCACCTGCATCTGCTTGGTCCAAGAAGATGCACTGGGTTGAACCCTGCAAGACAAACTGGAGGACAGCTAATTTATGGACGGATTAAGGAAGCACGGAAACGTCTTGCACTGTCCAAACCACATACATACCTAACCAGGAGCAGGATTTTAGGTGGTTGAAGCCTCAGCAGCTCTGTCAGCTAAAACAGCTCCCACTTTCACCTGTCCCCTATCAATCACTCCTCAGATTTGACAGCCCCATTGATTTCAGGGCAGCCCAGGACACAGCAGATCAGGTTAGACATTTCTTATAGAATTATATTATAGCTTGGAGGAGTTCAGAGACACAGTTTACCATACTGGTTTACCAAACAGGAATGCCAGGCACTGATCAGACACAGTAGGTTAAGGGAGGAGAGTTAGCTTTAGATTACTATTGCTACTGAGGAGTGGACTGGCCGATCTGTCTTTGGGCTCAGGCAGTAGCTGACTGAGGATGTGGAGATCCACTTCTGAATTCAGGTGATTTCAGTCCCCTCTGGGGCAATTCCCTCATTTTAAACTGGGGAATCACTGGCAAACAGACCCTACAACATTGGTCAGTTAAGTTACTTATAATTAACATGAAAACCCTGTGACAATGCCTTGGTACCAGCCTTCCAGACCTACTTCCCTAAAAACTCATGGGTTTACCAGTGTCCTGCTATTGACAAGTTGCTCAAAACCAAACACAGAGGCTGTAATCAACCTGTCTCAAAAACCAGTGCTTCAGAGCACAGTGCCTAATGTTGAATTACAGTGATCAGTGATGGGAATTGTACATTCTGCAGGAACAGCTGTGCTGGAAACACCATCTGGGCAGATGTGTCAGAGAAGAACTCCCATCCCCTGCAGCCTGTGCAGCACAGGGCTCTCCAGCTTAGAACTCTGCTGCTCTTTTAAATGCAAGTTATAGGAGACAAAATATTTGTGGTTTAAGGCTGGGTGCAGCTCTCATTGAGCCACAAATGTTTGCATCCCACAGCAGACACTTCCAGGAGAATCAATGGGATTGAGCTGCCAGGCAGATGCCTGTACTGCTGTCTAGATAACCAAAGCATAGGTCAGAACAGGTGGACAGGACATGTGTAAGGACAAGGTGGGTGGCAGCAAAGGGAGATTGCAAAGGGAGCAGTGTTCCACAGCATAGATGTGTGTTTTCTGTCTTCCTGACCATGCCAGCCAGACTTACAGGGATTTCATTTGGCAGACAGAACTCCTCTTTGGTTTCCCTTGAGGCCACATATCCTGCCACAAGCCTGCCTGCCCATGATCTGGTGTTTGCTATTGTGTTTAAGAATGCAGCAACACAAATATGGGCACAATGGATTCTAGTAGAGAAGTCATTCTGGGGGAAAATGGAGCTTTTAAACACTTGCTCCCAATTTATCACTTCTTTTCTTGAAGGAAAACCTACAGATGCTTAATGCTCATAAAACCTGGAGCCTCAACCCCTTGGGTTGATGATTCTTCTTGGTCTCTTTGAGAGCCAAAGCAGAAAGAGGAGTTATAGGTACAGCCAGCCAGGATGCAGCAGGCTGGTTGTTCAACTATTTCTGACTCCCAAGGGATGTGGCAGTGTTGGATTTCTCAAGGGAGTTTAGACCATCTTGAGTTACTTGAAGGTCTTTGATTACAGGGAGAGAGCAGAGATAACAATGAGGCTGCAACATAGCAGCATCTTCCACTCATAGACCAGATTTAAGTGGCACAAATGTTTTCAAGTGATGCTAAAATCTCAAGCTGGGCACAACTTAAACCACCACTGAGCTGGCCTTGCCAGTCAAGATCCAGCTTAGCAACCAAAGTCTTTCCTGGACCACTCCAGTGAAGCATCAATACATCCAGCTGGATGTGTTCCCAGACCACAGTGTTGTTCAAGAAAAGGAAGAGCTCCAGAAGTCTCCAGTCTGCTTTACCAAACTCTCACTAAAGCTGGAATCTTCAAAAAGCTTTAATAAAAAAAAATTATATATATTTATATATCTCTGCACCCAGTCATTAAAAAGATGCAACACAGTGTCAGTTCCCAAGACGAACGGCAGGGCCCTGGCTAGTTAAAGAAGTAATTCCATACTTTGTTTGTTGAAATGTTCCCCTGCCAATGGAAACATGAGTTTTAATAATTTTTTTTAAGAGGCTGGCTTTTTAATAACTCTTCTATAAAGCAAGCTGGGAATAAATACAATTAAAACCTGATCTAGAGCTCAATATTAAAGAAAAAAAAAAAGGAGGAAACACGCTGTGTTTTAAGTAGGTAAAATTTTGTGTTCCCAGATCTTACTGAGAGAATTAAAGCTGCTCGCTGCTCACATCCCTTGGGACACCAGAGCCGTGAGGAAGCCAGAGGGACAGGCAGGTTAAATTAGACAGAGCTATTTTGCTGGTATAATAATAAACAGAACTCTTAATTGGTTTTGTTCTGAAGGCACTCAAAGCAGACGTTTGGTTTTTCAAGCTTTCCCAAGGTTTTTAAGAAGGTTTCTCCCCAGCTTTAAGTTTTGAATGCAGATGTCAGACATACACTCTGACTACCTGAAGGCCAAATTATTTTGATAAACAATTTTGCTGGAAGTTTTGGAATGTAAAAATAAATGTTGATAGAAGAAAATTCTTTCACAGAGGTACCTCTGGTGGAAAATTTTGGTTTTAAAAAGACTGCTGATATTCACACCCTTTTTTGGACGTAATTCTTATGGAAGGGAGGGTGGTCCTGTTTATTTATAAACAGGGATTTGTGGGTTTGGGACGGAGGCAGGTGAGCACACAGCAGTGTAGCCTCACCCCTGCCTTCAGCTCCATGCAGCATCATCTAGCTGCTATTTCCCTCTCATCACACTCCTTCCTACAGCAGCCCCAGCTCCCTACAGCTGGAGGACAAGACTAGTCAAGGTGTCCACATGAAAAGCCCTGAGCCAGCTTGGGACAGGCATTTCCCAACTCAAACACCTGAGCTCACACACTGCTGTGCTTGCAAGCTCCACAGCTCAAATGTCCCAAGGTAGACCCTGCTCCAGTCTAATCCAGCCATGACCTGGGTTCTATGCTTACGCACAGGAAAAATATATGGTCCTTGAAGGAGTCTCTCTTGCTGTAACTGGAATGTATCCCCCTCTTTGGAGAGGGACACGGGCAAATACAGAGCTGTGATCTCTTTCCAGGAAGGCAACGCATTTATGTGTTAACAGCAAGGTGTGAAAACCTTTCCAACACTTTATTCCCGCCTGTAAGGTCCAGAGCTACCTCCACATTTCCACCACTGAAGGACAAGATCCAGACCAGCCATCACCCCAGCTAAATGGACTGTAGGATAGCTGCAGCTCATACACTCACTGGGAGGACTCAGTGTATGTAGAAGCTGATCAACGGCTGAGTAGGATTATGGCTGCACACATCCTGCTTTCCCTTGGGAGAACAGGAAGTGCTGGCTTCAGTGGCTCCTGCCTTTTTCTCCTGGAATATAAGAGGTGGCACAAAAGGTGTCTAGGAAAGTGCTCATCGCCATCCCCACATCTGGGATTGCTCTTATGTTGTTGCTAAAACCGCTCCATCTACACTCTGACACCCTCACTGCAGGCAACAGGTTGGTTCTTATACAGCATTGCCCTGTGCTTCCTCCCCTCCTTCACAGGACAAACCAAAACCCATGCAAAGAGTAAACAGTAAAATATCAGGCACAAAAGCCCAATTCAGCAAGTCTGACACTACAATGCAAATTGATGATTACAGTTAACTTCCTAAAACTTTGGCTTCATCTGCTCCAACAAAGGTAGAATCACAGAATTATTGATGCTGAAAAAGCCCTCTGAACTCATCCAGCCCAGTCCATGACCTGACATCACCACACCAACCAGAACAGGGCACTAAGGGCCACATCCAGGCCGTACTTAAACACCTCCAGGGATGGAGGCTCTACCGCTGTCAGCCCAGGCTCTGATCACTCTTTCCGTGAGGAAGGGCTTCCTAATATCCAATCCAAACCTCCCCTTTAAATGCCTGCCACCACAAGAATCACTTTCAGGACACAAGAGCCATCTGCAAGATCTTTTTTCCCTTGCAAAAACTTCAGCTGCAATGGAATGACTGTTACTACTGAGGCCGGAATATAAGCAGCCATCACCAGCATTGCCATCGCTTGCTCCATGAGCAGTCACAAAACCCCAGTTGGGACTTGGACAGAAGGGAGCAGCCAGTGCTGTGGATGGCCTCAGCACTTTGAACTCAGTTTGGAGAAGCCCCTCCATGCCAGGAGAGCCCTACAAAAGTCAGCAGAAACCCATACAACTGAGATGTTGTGGCCAGATCTGGGCTCGCACAGATAGGGTGGATGAAAGGTGACAAAAAGGAGGGAGGCATTTGGTGTTTGCATTGCCTGACACAGCAGATGCTGATTCTTGTCCCTCAGGACCACTGTCCCGGCTTGACTGAGATTATCATGAAAATAAGTCCGTGCATAAGTCTCCTTAAAATAGTCTGTGTCTAAAGTGGCAGTGGCATACTTTGGCTTATAAAAACTGTATTTAATGAAGGACTGGTTTGAAAATGCTCAGCAGTTGCCAAGAATATTTCACCAAATCAGACCAGGCACTGGGCCAGGCTCTTGCTGTTCCAGATGCATTAGTGTCGGGCTCCTATTCTGAGAGGTTGCATGACTCAACTCCAGCCTCGGGCTCAGTGTGGAGGGTGGAAGAAACAGTTTGGTCCAACATGAAGATGCAGACACAGTCAGTGGGAGCCTGTGTTGCTGCCTTCAGTGGCCCTGGATCTGTGCCTGGGTGTGTTTATATTCCTAGTAAAAGTATTCCTTACCAGTATATTCCCAGTGCTGCATAAGTTGCCTGGGACACCTTCCACAATTCTTCCTCTGTCATCTCCCTGGAATTTAGTTTGTTGATCAGAAGTCAAACCTCTCTGGTTTATTTTCTCTGTTTTATAGCACAGGTTAAACACCAAAATCATATCCAATCCTCTCCAGTCCCCACAGACTCTCTTGCTGTCCCCAAGTCCAACAGCAAGAATGATACAGTTTAATTACTTGTCTTTTATTTAAAAGTCAAAGCTGCAATATTGAGCTGAAAAGTTTTTCCTCTACTAATTGTTAAACAAGTGGTAGAACAGGCTAATTGATGTTTACCTACCTTGCATAGACTACAGAATTAAAGAGTGTCCCTGTAAAAGGTCATAATAAAAAGACTTAGAGGCAAAACTGTTAGAAAATGTGTGATTTAAGGTCTAAATCTGCCATCCAGATCCAGCTGATAATGCAACAGAAATAGTGTGATATTCAACAGCTTTACCCAGTTTAACAGGAGGTTTCCAGCTTCCTGACTTGATTGTGCATAGCTTTGGTGCTCTACTGGAGTAGATTTCACTCCTTGTACCCATACTCCTGTTCAAGTTTCACTGCAATGCAAACACCCCAGAAAAATAAGTGCCCCTGTGGTTCTTGGAAGCCTAAAGTTAAACTTCTTATGAGCATAACAAAAACAACTGGGAGATTATTCAGTGCATCATCCATGACATTTATTAATATTAGATCACCCATCCTCACTGGCTGCTTTTCTCTCCTGAGTAGCCATCAGCAGAGATTTATGTCCTTCAAAATCATTTCTCCCTTCCAGCATGAGAAGGGGCTTAGGTAAAAAAGTAATCTTTTGGGAAAAATACAGTAAATGAGAAAGAAAACACCACCTATAAATTGCTCCTCTTCAACACAAGTCTGGTTTACAGTAGCTTTTAAGGGAGTAGCGGAATGGCTCAGAGCACAGGGCTTCCCTTCTATCACAGGAAAGTGAAGAGAAAGTGGAAGCTGAATGTTTACATCCTTCTCCAGGCAGACAGATTTTTCTTCTCTAACTAAATATGTATATCTGGCCCATCGCTAGTGCCCTGGTGCTGCTCTCATATGCTGTCTCCCAAAAAAATCCAAACCATGCTTTTCCTAGGAAAGCAGTTTTCCAAGTCCACCACCTGAGCAGTCACTGCTCACCCTTCCAAAACCTCGAGAAGGCAGACAACCGCATCTGAGCGCTCATCACTAGCATCATCACATCTTCTCATGGTCCAAATATCTTCAGTGGTGAAGCTACTGTAGATTAATCTTCTGCAGCTCCTGCTACTAAACAGGATGAAAAGTGTAAACTGCCTGTTTACAGCTTCCTCCACAGATCTTGTTTCTCTTAGGGGTCAGAATCATGCTAATGAAGGGCTCATGCAAAGGGCTTTCCATTGACACCAACCACAGTTGGATTGAGCCTGAAATAGCTATAAACACAAGTTTTCTTTGCTTCTAATGAAAGCTGTGTGCCTCTGTGCTTGGAATTTTGCGCTTCTCAAGCCAAGCTCATCAGACTTGCCCTCTGTTTCTGGAAGTTTTCAAAAACATCCCAGGGAATGCCTTTCTTGGACTTGCAACCATATAACGTGTCTTTATATCCAGCCACAAAAGAAGTGAAGGCAATAAATAAAGAAATCTGCAAATTCTACCTCTTCAGCATGTTGGGTTTTAAGTGTCTCAGACAGCAGAAGGCTGTAATCACAATCATGCTGTACCTTTCTAAGCCTTGCAGTTCTGATTATTTTTTCTGGCTTACTGAGCTATGTGCAAGGGATTTCAACTCTAAGTCAGAAAATCTGCCAGCAAAAGCCTGCTTACACATTCAGTCAAAGCACCACATCCATGTCCTGTATTTTCTTGGACCCTCCGAGTGAGTCCTAAGCCTGCTGAAGTGTAAAAAGGAACTTTTCCAAAGACTTCACGGGTTATGAGTGAGGCAAAACTTACTGACATTAATGTTGGTCTTGGAATATCTCTTTTCCTTCCTATCAGTCACAGAGAAATAGTTACTTAGGCTATGCCATCTACAGTTCTCCAGTTGAAGTTCATCATGGCCTTCCCAACAGCTCCCTTCTAAGCCAGTGGAGATTACACAAGCATAATCAAGACAATGCTCCAAAGTATCATTAACACCTCGCCTAACAATTCCAATACAGAGCCCAAATCAAGGGGAACTTCATCTCAAGAAGCTGACCTGAGTCAAATGTCCAATCAAAGAAATTCTGTGAGTCAAGCACTCAAATGAGTTTGGGCTGGTGTCCAAGGAGCTGATTATCTGTTTCCATTAGGCAGAAATAAGCTTGAGTTATTTTCCTGAAGAATCCCCTATGTCTTTTCCCCACCTCCACAGGCTGACTCATTTGCAGCATGAGATAATATAGCCCAGGCATGAATGGAAGGGTCACACTGCATGGAGCAGCTGAGGGAACTGGGGTTGTTTAGCCTAGAGAAGAGGATGCTGAAAAGAGACCTTCCTGCTTTCTACAGCTACCTAAAAGGAGGTTGTAGCGGGGCTGGTGCTGGTTTCCCAAATTACTAATGGTAGGATGTGCGGAAATGGACTTAGGTTGTGTCAGGGGAAGTTTAGATTGGATCTTATGCACAAGTTCTTTCCTAAGAGAGTGGCCCAGGGAGGTGATGGAGTCACCATCCCCAAATATGTTTAGAAAACGAGTAGATGGAGCACTTGAGGCCATGGTCTAGAGGTTGGGGAGATGTTGGGATAAGGGCTGGACTTGATGATCCTGGAGGTCCTTTTCAGCTGTGAGGATTCTATGACTCTGTGGTTAACTGTGTGATTAAGACACACAAATGTTCTTCTCATGAGCAGCTTGTTTCACCTTGCCATAATATAAAAGCCCAGCAAACTTCATGTGAAGAGCAGACACGTCTAGTAAAGTAAATATTGGTAGATGTAGTATTTACATTAAGTGGAGCTATTTCAAAGAGTGATTTTTCTTCCACTTGAAATTATTAATAGATCCCACTGCAAGGTTAAAAACCAGAACTCCCAAACTACTAAAATTGAGACTGTCGCCTTCTTTGAAAGGGTAATCATGCAAGAGTAAGTGAGCAGTGGGATAAAAGGAGAGATGTACAGCTGCATCCATTGCTTAGATATGAGAAGAAAACCATGCACCAGTCCAGATTAAGACTGGACACTGGGTTCCCACAGAAATAAAACCCAGTCTGTATTTTTAGCAAGGAACAGAAGACTGTATTTACTGCTTCCCATTGACAAAAACACTAAAAGGAAACCTAAAGCCGTGGGGTTTGGCTGCTGTTTTCTGTAGATCTGAAGGACAGAAGCAGAACAGGTAATGAGTCAGCTAGAAGGAGAGTGTACCACAGTCAGCAGATGGCTCCCTTTCCAGGACCATCACCTCTCCTTTCCTTTTGCCTTATAGCCAGGAAAGGGTTGAGAAACCAGCAGGATCCTCTGTACACCTTTCTGGCATCTCCTGTAACCGTAAAGCTGATGCAGCCCCAACGAGGTGAAGCTCAGCTTTTCTGATCAAACAGATACTGTTATTTTCTTCTCCCCAAGAGCTCTGGGGCCAGTCTTTCTTCAGTTTGCACAACAGCAGGGTTCTGGATTCACAGTCAATAATACCCATTGATCACTGAAGCAGATTACAGAACTTGCACGTTTTTGAGAGACTTAACTTGCTAACAGCAGCTGACTCAAACAACTCTGTCCCTATCCAGTAGCTACTTCGTGCATGCGCTAACACACACCACCAAATGATATGTTGTCTTGATGACTGATGAAAAGGAACTCAAGATCTCTTTTCAACCTACTGATTCTGCAGAAACACTGTGTCCCCTCTTCCATAAGAGATGTAATTCGAAAGTGTTGCACATCAGGATATCTTGATAGGCAAGAGGGAATATTTTTGGGCAGGAATAAGTCTTCCCTGACTGCTAACATCTGTTTGCTAGAGCCTACAGAACTTCCCTGGAGTTTTGAGGTTTAAAAACATTGCTTGAAGATGACATACTAAATATTACGAAAATGTGCCTCATGATCCACACCCAAAACCCCCCAAAGAACATCTCATATTTTCAGACTTTGGTCAACAAAACTTTTTTGGACTGTTTTTCATTCCTGAGATGATGGGTGTCTAATTAAAAATGAGCCCATGTACTGAGAGGGAACTAGACAGCCATAAACCCACAAGACCAACTTTGAACTAGAAAATAGTGGTTATATCCAACAACATCCTCTTAGTGGCAGCTGGGATCCTCTGCAAACACCCATTGAACCGCCATATATAGGTAAACAAACTGTAGGTTGATATTTCCCATCTCAGACACCGCTGAGAGGTCTGCAATGGTGTGGTCTACTCCAGTAGACTGCCACCATTCAGAAGGGTGCCAGATCCATCCTTTGGCAGAGCTGTGACTAGATATAAATTGTTGCCCTCTCACAGCCATCACACCTCTTCCTGTGGTGACACCTGTTGACATTGTTCACCAACAGTCTTTTTTTGCACTAAGTCTGTGTTTTCTCATCCTTGCCCCTTGCCTAAAAATCAATCCTGGCCGCATTTGTGGCTTTTTAATCTTCCCCTCACCTCCATCCCTAACCTGCCTTTCGTCACTGACTTGGATAGATGGACGTTCTCATGTTTCCTAATAGCAACTCACATGATACTCATGAATCCAGAACTAGATAAAACCTGGGGAAGAAAGAGGCCTTTACCAGCTAGAAGGCGGCTCTGCTGACAAAACAGAGCATAAGAGAATCAAGCATACAGGTCACCTTAAATATCAGAGACCTCTTTTTTGTAAAGATCCAAAAGGATACATTTTCTTCTTAAAATACATAGGACTAAACCATCTGATCATCTTTAAAGATCTAGGCCTCACTGACTTCTGAAAAAACCCCCAGCCTAGAATACTAACTCCTCAAAGGGAAGAAACCCATGTGGTGGCTCAGGGGATAACACGTCTCTTTGGTTAGTTCTGCCATGCTGCAGGCAGCCTTTCACCTTCAGCCTTCTGAATCGGGAATCAGAGAACAGTTTCGGCTGGAAGAGACCTTCGGGATTGTCGAGTCCTACCTTTTCTCAGCCCTGTCAGCACCACAAAACCCTGTCTTCCGATGCAACATCTACCCTTCTCTTCAACACCTCCAGGGACAGTGACTGAACCCCCTCTCTAGGCAGGCTGTTCCAATGCCTGACAACCCTTTCAGGAAAGAAATTCCTCCTAACATCTAACCTGAACCTCTCCTGGTGCAGCTTAAGGCCATTTCCTCTCATGCCAGCGCTGACCACTAGGGAGGACCACTGCCTCTATACAACCTCCTTTTGAAGTAGTTGTAGAGAGCAATGAGGTCTCCCCTTAACCTCCTCTTCTCCAGGCTCCAGATCCAGAGCCATTCTGGATCTGGAGCCTTAACCTCCTCTTCTCCAGGCTCCAGATCCTTCAGCCATTCCTTATATAATAAGACTGGAGACAGTACTAGAACTGTGTCCTCACCAAAGCAGGTTCCTCACCAGGAAAGAGTCTACTTGCCTTGGAGGACTTGCATACCATGGGTTAGATTATGGGGCCATCCAAACCCAGTAACCTCCATTCAATTGCAGCAGGCAGTTACACAAGGAAGCGTGTGAGGACAGGCACTTAGCAACACCTCCTAATTATTCTGTCAGAGTTTGGCGATGTGCAGCTCAGGCCTCTTGAGCCAGAGTCCAAGTGCTTAAGCAGACCTTTGTGATTAATAATTGCCCAATTAATCTTCTATCCAGAAATTACTCTAGAGCCATTTTTGGGCTTCAGGTGTTGATCAGCAAATTTTGGCAACAGTTTCCACACCTGATTCGTATGTTGTATGACAAAGTACATCATCTCAGGCATTTTGAAGAATCTAACCAGTAATTTAGTTTGATGCCTCTTATTTTTAAACTGTAAGTGACTAAACCTTCCCCACTGACCTTCTCCCTGCAGGTCATAAAGGTCTTGTTCATCTCTTCCACCCTAAACCAAATAACACTTTCAGTCACCTCTTACAAAAGCCGGTCCATACCCGTTCGATATTTTGGGCTGTCTCTATGCACTGTTTTGAGTATCAGATGCCACAAACTGTTCTTAAGGGGAGAATATGATGAGGATCTACACATTTCCACTAGTTTGGTTCGTTCTTTCTCCTATCCTGATAGTTCATTTTTTAACCCCACTGAGTTTCTATTTTCATATAATCACCTCTTACAGCTTTTCCTGAAGAAGGTGTGTTTCAAAACATTCACCCTCACTGCAAGTTCAAGTAGTATAAACATGAGGAAACACCAGCCTAGTTCCAAAAGGGATGCAGCTGTTTCAACCAAGGAGAGCTCCAAAGTGACAATTCCTGAGGCAAAGCTCCACTGTCACCTCAAGACCTGGCTATGAACAAAACCCTTGTGATCTGACCCTGTCAACCAGCAAAGGGCAGAGCAAGACTTCATCCTTTAAATATGCAAACCACATCGTGGCTATAACATGTGTTTACAGATGTATAAATATACATGTTTATATAAGTATACATATAGGGATTTTTAATAAAGTCAGTTTGAACTTTATTTTTAGGGCAGCAGAAAGCCAAAGACAAGGAGGGCTGCTCTTTGGCAGTGCTCCAGCTGTGCACATTTTCAGCATCTGGAATGCTAATGAGTCCAGCTCTATTAAAATGAGCTCGTTACCACTGGCCTTGTGCCAGCTCCCTGATGCAGCAGCCAAAGAGCACTTAGCGTAACACTTTTCAGAAAAGATGAAAAGACAATTCAGATACCTGTTGAGGCATCTCCCCAAGGTCACTTTCAGGATCAGACACAGTTGGCGCTCGAGTATCCAAAACCATCAGTAGGCACTTACTAAATCTGTAGCCAGTGGAGATAAATCAAAACCAGACCCTTAATGAAGTGAGCTCACACTCTGGTACAGCACAGCATCAGCCCCAGTACTCTGCTGGGTTTCTCATATAATGATGTCCCAGAGATCTTCATAGCAGACTTCACAACAGACCACCTAGAAAGAGCATGCAGTTAAGTCCGGGACTGAGATCCTTGTTCAGCTCTCAGCTCTGCTGTAGGTGTGCCCATTCAGCACTGAGCTCTGCAGGTATTTTGCATTCCTTATTTTCTTCTAGTTTGAGTGTTGGAGACACTGCAAATCCAGATTTTATACATGACTTCTGCTAAAAGGACCTAATTTCTCTTACTCTCAACCTTTAACCACTTAAAGCAACAGCATTTGAAAGGGGAGGCAGGCTCAGGCAGTCCCTAACTCAGACTTTGGTATTGGCTAGGTTGCAAAAGGTAAATCACTGCTTAATATGTTCAGAAGTTAAGTAATACAGCAGTAGGCAGCACTAAGCATTAATATGATGGTTTACTTGATTATCTGCTCTAGTTTGTGAGCAAATAGCTATGACTATTCTCTTACACCTTTTTTGAATGCTTCACCCTATCAAGCCCAACATTAGGAGATGTGGATTGTAATTTTTTTTTCCTAAAAAGATCTCATTTCGTCAATGCCATCATGCTGCTTCATTCACCACTGAAGTCTGAGCACTAAGTGCAAGTGTTTCCAGTCTGTTTGGATTCTTTACGTTTAGGCCAGCAGTTCAGACAAGTTCAGAAATGAGACCAAAAGGAGAACAGTTTGTTCTGGAATACAATATTTCAGTGATGCATTCTTACTATTTTGACCAGACTAATTCGAGGGCAAAAGAAAGCAAAAACCCATAAAACTAAATACTCTTGGCTCCAGCAAAATTCAAAGTGTTGATAATGTCAATGCTCTTCCCCCTTGAATTTATTGCAGTCTGTGGAAAACACCTTGAACTGGTTCAAATAAGAGTATGCAGCTCTGACGCCCCAGGTATAAGAGATTGGGCTGATGACAAATGATCCCCTTTAAAGACCGCTCAGCTCAGTGCTCTGTCATTCTTCATCCCCTCTTCTCCCCAGCGATACTAAGAAATCACTTTGCAACCAGAGCAACAGATAGAAGGGAGGGAAATCCTTTACCGTGCCTGGGCGTGCAGTGAGTAAGTGGACAGTTTCACCATCATGGTGTGATGTACAGCCTGAGGCCCACGTTACGTGTCACCTTCTGCCTTTATAGTTTTAAACAAGTTACCCTGTGTCCAAGGTACAAAAGGTACAAGGAAAAGTTAACGTACTTTCCTTTCTCCATACATCCAATCCTTTTGACAGCCCTGCTTTTGTTCAGGTTTATGTCAGGAACTCACATGATACATTGCTGCTTGCTTATATGCAAGCGGGCCAAGATTTTCCTGGCTATGCCAACCTAGAACATGGCAACTGCAGTCACTGTAATCCAGCTCTGAAAAGGAAGCAGGGGAGGTTCCTTCTCCCCTGGGAGTGTTTCTTCCACTGAGGCCTCTTCATTAACACTTTCCCGGTCTCCACTCCCAATCACATTGACAGTAACTCATGTAAGCCTCACCCCAGCACCCAGACAGCCATCAAAATGATAAGTATTAACTTTTTTGTAAATGAAATCTAAAAACTAGGTCTGTCTAGACAGGAAAGGATGAGTAATCAAGCGCTCCACTCAATCCAGCCACACAGGTTTGGAAGAATATTTGTTTCAGCCAGCATTTCACTCCTTACTGGCAACTTATACCTTATGCTCTACTCCTATTATGCATAGATTTAATTTTCTAACCCCAGGCTTATGAGGCCTCTAATGAGAGGGATCCCTTTGCTTCCAACCAGCAATGCCTTCCAGGTTTGCACAGCTCCTGTTTCCCCTGGACTAGAAAATGGAGAAAACTGTTTTATACATAGTTAAACCCTAATCTGGTGAGTTAACTAAACATATGCCCAACACATGAGTAAGCTCAGTGACGTTAACAGGGCAGCCACACGTGTAAAACTAGGTATGTACTAAACTGCAAGTCTGAGATCTGGCTATGACAGACACGTAGAAGTGCAGTGGATCTTCAGTGACATATGCAAGTGAGAAAGTGGGTTGGCAGGGAGCTGTGATGGTAGGAAGATTCACCAGTGCAAGATTAGTGAATTGATGAGGCATCTAAACAGACAAAACAGAAAAAGAGTGACTTTTTTTTTGGTCAGAGGTAGTCACATTATCTCAGGATTGTCCAACACACCTGAGCAGTTCCTTCCCCACCAATTCCAAGTCTTTAGGACTTTTAGCGTGACTATCACAACCACTATAGCAGAGAAGCAGACTGAGCAGTGGAAGGGAACCAAGTGAATACAAAAGATGCAATGGACCTGAATTTGGAGTGAAAACAAGGATTTTAGACAATTACTGAATGCCTCAGGCTACGGCTACTGCTACAGTCAGGGACCTTCTCAGTCTCAGGTGGGAGACTGATGGAAGCAGATTCTGCACAGAAGACCTAGTCAGTTTGTCCTGCTGCTGCTCTTTTTGGAGGTGGTATGCTTCCAAAGCTCAGCAAAAGTAGCAATGTCCTGTGAAGGAGAGGAGAACTTCAGCCTTCAAAACTTAAATTCATTTTACTATTGAATCATGATATGGTTTGGGCTGGAAGGGATCTTAAAGATTATCTAGTTCCACCTCATATTTCCATTAATGTATGCATATCATTATGTTTTCTGCCTATCGTTATGTTTTCTAGAAGGGTGTATTCTATATATTAGAGTTCTTATATTACTCCTATCTTTCTTATTCTTATATTCTTATATTCTTCTTATTCTTATATTACTCCTGTATTATTTGTGGAACCACAGTATTCAGTATCTTCAGCTACTGGACAACAGCCTGTTACCTCAACCTTTCACTACACCAGATCCTTTATCTGAGAACTCATTACAAAAGTTTGTTATTAATTACTCAGTGCCCTTACTCAGAGGTGTAAACCATTCAGTCGAGGTGTACACAAAACTCCGGGTGGCAAAGGTAACCAAGTATAGTTGCCTTTTCTCTCTCACCTCCAAGCCACCTGAAGAGCAGCTCATAAACTGACTCCTATTTGCCCAGCTATCTGCCCAGTGGGTGGGCTTCAGCACAGAATATTTTACTTGCCTAGGCCAATAGCGAAAAACTACGTGTTTGTGCAGAAAGCAACCAGCCAAAACCCCACATTCTCCTTTCACTTCTTTTGGATGAGTTCAATTTATTAGAAGAGGGCTTTTGGCTCTGATAAGCAGAGGAAATGGAAAAGCCCAGCTCTGCCTTCATCTGAGTCTCGCATGTCTCAATCTGTGGTAGGTTTGAAACCAGGGACTTGTTTTGGATAGCAGAGGGGTAGGCTGCTTCAGCTATGGCAGGTTTAGATTGGGCTTGAGTGGGATTCAAGACCAGCTAGGAGAAATGAATGGTCAGATAAAAAGCTTTCTCTGAATAGGTTCCAATAGTGCCACCTATACAAACGGAGCTCTGGCACAAAATCTGGAAAAATAGTTGGCTCAGACTTGCCGTGTGTTTCCTTCACACTGTGGGAAGCCTATAACCATAGCAAGCTCTGCTATCATCTCTGTTTTAAAAGCAGCACCAGGCTCAGCTTAGTTTTGTCTAGGGTGATGTGACAGCTCAAAACGTACCAACGCCAGGAAGGATGTGTGTGTTAAATATAAGGGACACGATGTGATACCATACACATGTTCATGGGCTGGCATTTCCATTAGACAGCAGCTCCCAAAGCTCTGACAGCAGCCTGGAAACCTCTCCTTGTGTCTTCTCATATACATAAGCCATTCTGCCTCTTGAGTCTGATGCTTGAGTTGCTGCATTTTCTTATGTGTGGCCTCCTTTCAGGAGATCCTCTTCAAAAGACAGTGGGCAATACAGAAAGCAATTTATTCCTTACTGTTAGTATAGCACCACTAGAGCTCTTCATTAACAAAACAGCAAAAATACAGTAGCAAACTCCTTGCTAAGATTATGCTGAAAAGCACCAAACCTTGCTTAATAACAAATAATTATTAGTAGGAAAAGTAATCAAGAATGAATCATTAGACAATCAAATCAACTTACAGAACTGCTTCTAGATAAATTGAACACCAATAGAAATCTTTGATAAAAAAACCTCAATGACACTAAACTTTTGGAGGCTAGTGGTTGGGCAACTATGGTTTCTGGGGCAGACAAAGATTCTGGGATACAGGACCAAACTAAGAGCTACTCTAGGCCAACACTGATTAAATGAGGCAATTTTAAGTACTACCCTTAAAGCACATCCATCTTTTAAATGATCTCAGTAACCTCAACCAAGTGATTCTTAGTACACCTGATGCATTTTAGTTTGTGTATTACACTCATAAAGAAAAGAACTCACCTAGCTCATTCAGCTCATCAGCATTGTGTGTTCTGCTCCACAGAATTTGATTACTTTTGAATTCCTCAGCTGATCTAGCGTTAACTTCAGAGAATGTTAGGTATGAGTGTAGCTAAAATTTATTTGAAGTATGGTCTGCATCTTGTAAAACATAACAGCTCCACTTGCAAACTCAGTTCCTATATGAATTTAGAAAACTGATACCCCAAAAAGCTCTAGGCAGAATACAGGAGGGAGAACAAGCTCTGGCTACATGCAGAGACAGGGCATGATGCTACAAAAAAGTGGGAGCTGGAACATCTACAACTTGTCTTCCTTCCCCCTAACACCACAGGTACAGCTGTGCACTTCCACATGCCCAGCCACCTCCTCTCCTAAGTCAGGACAAACATAAGATAACAAAAGTGACCATTTCTTGGCTAACAAGGCCTTTCAGCTACTCACCACCAGAACCTTGCAGCACACCAAGCACTTTTTAGCAGATTCAGGCCATGAGTGGAAATAGCATCTGTAACATTGACAGCAGAAGAAACCAAGACCATTTCCATTTCTATACAAAGACCAGAGAGAAAACCCTTAAATTCCACCAAAGTGATGGAGGCTGGTCTTTGTTAGACAGTATTGGCAGCCCAAACTGACTCTAGCCCTATGGACTACTAGAAAGAGAAGGCACTGCAAACTCTCAGTCCCCTTTCCTATCTTCTACTGATTTCAGTATCCTTGTCTGCCCTCATTTCCCCACCCAAGAGCAGCCAGGTACAATGGTGGACAGGAAATGGCAAGGATTGAGGTGCCAACTGTGTTCCTACATGACTTGGTCAGACAGGGAGTGGTGGCAGAGGTTCTCCCCTTGGGCATCAACACAAATGTGGCCACATCACCGTCTGCAGCACTGGGAGGAAATGACTGGAGCCTACAGACTGAGACACAGGGCATTTCTGCTTGGTCTGCAGCAGCAGGGCTTTCACAGGAGTCAATTATTCAGCCTGTGTATTTAAAGGCTTGGTAAATAACTAACTCAGGGGATTGGCTTTTTTTTCAAACATACTGGTGATAGTTTCATCAAAAGACCCTTTTTGCAGAAATAGACGAAGGAGAAAAAAAATATTTATTCAGAGTGTGTTTCACGGAAGCTCTTTTGGCCGGCATTTCACGGTAAATGATTACGATGTTCTGGGGACAAACAGACCTGGCAGGCCAGACATGTTCCTGTTCTTGAACTAGCACAGGTGCAGGAGAAATAGCTTCTACTTTGTCTGCTCACTCTGCTGAAGGGAATTTTCCTTTCAGTCTGTCCTCATCCTCGTGACTCTACACTCTCCTACTGAAGCTTGCTGGAGACAGAATCACAGAACATTAAGGATGGAAGCGACCTCAAAAGATCATCTAGTCCAATCCCCCTGCTACAGCAGGATCACCCAGACCAAGGCCAGGCAGGTTTCAAATGTCTCCAGAGAAGTAGACTCCACAAACCCCTCAGGCAGCCCCCTCCTGTGCCCCATCACCCTCCCTGGGAAGAAGTTACAGAATCACAGAATCAGTCAGGGTTGGAAGGGATCACAGGATCATCCAGTTCCCCCCCCCCTGCCATGGGCAGGGACACCCCACCCTAAACCAAGC
>VZRI01010149.1:429196-470787 GCA_013397515.1 Upupa epops | reverse complement strand
TAGTGGTCCACCCATCAAAACCATGTTCCACCAGCTTAGAGATCAGAATGTGGTGTGGGACAGCGTCAAAGACTTTGCTCAGAACCAGGTGAATGACATCAGTTGCTCGCAGACAGATTGGGAAGCTTTCTGGACTGCTTTGTCACATTGATATTTAGCTCTTTTGGAAGGGCTACTTGCAAACAATCCTGTAGACACAGGTTCTTCTCAATGTCATCTAGTGATAGGACAAGGAACAATGGGTGCAAGCTGGAACAGAGGAGATTCTATATAAATATCATAAGAAACTTCTTCACATCGAGGGTTACACATTGAAACAGGCTGCCCAGGGGGGTTGTGGAAGTTCCTTCTCTGGCGACATTCAAGATCCACCTGGATGTGTTCCTGTGTGACTTGATCCAGGTGATCCTGTTGTGGCAGGGGGATTGGACTGGACGATCTTTTGAGGTTCCTTCTGATTCCTAATGATTCTATGAGCTACCTCTGAAGTTTGGATACATAGTCTAGTTCCTAACAGTTCTGTCAGTAAGTGGTGCTTCTAAGAGCAGTTCCAAAACAGAGGAGAGTAAGGTTGATTCTAAGCAGCAGTAGGCCCTAAACTTTCTTCTCATCTACAGAAAGGTTCATGCCTAATTATTATTCCTACCTTTGGTCTGGATTTTGGGTGGTCTCTCCTTTAGGAGCACTTAGGAAATTTCCCTCTAGTTTTGCAGTCAGCCACTCTTAAGACTGTCTGCAAGAGCAGACAATGGGAAACAGCATGAAAGAATGGATGCAGCCAGGCTAGTGCTTGGAAAACTGCTCACACCAAGATCTTTCTCAAATTTGCTCAGAGAGTTTGGAATATTACTAGCTTTAAGTGACTCATGCAATGGCATGTTGTCAGTAAAGCTGCAGCCTTTTGTACAGAGCCACATGTCCATGATGTGATTTTGTCCAAAGCAAGGGGAGATGCGACAACTGTCCCACATCTAATAAGGAGAGATGTGCTGCCAGTTGTGCAAAAAGGTACACGTGAAACAGTCAACCTCTTGGCCAGTTCTCAAGGAGACATACAATCCAACAGCTCAGTGTTTGAAACAACCTCTGAAAGCTGCAGGGGTGGAAGGAAATCCTCCTTGGCTCTCCAATGCCATACTTTTGTCACCTCAACTCTGAGCTGTGTTTTAGGATTGAAGCTAAGAGGACATCCCTGCTCAACGCAGGGAAGTTGAACTAGACGACTTTCGTAGGTCCCTTCCAGTCTGTGTGATTTTATGATTCTGTAAGACCTCTGCACTGTGATTCTCTATAAAGTAGGGGCTTCAAGGAAGTTCAGGTACCTATAGGAGTTTGTGTATGCTGGAGCTCACATACTGCTTGTGATCCATTCATTCTGTGGGAATGCAGGTTTAACCTCCTGTCTGTAACTCCAAGGACAGGGGTGCTCGTACTCACCACAACTAAGTCACAGAATCACTGAGGTTGGAAGAGACATTCTAGGCCAGACCAGCCTATGACCTAATGTCACCACAAAAAGCTAGACCATGGCACTAAGTGCCATGCCCAGTCTTTTCTTAAACACCTCCAGGGACAGCGACTCCACCACCTCCCTAGGCAGTCCATTCCAATGTGTAACCACCCTTTCAGTGAGGAAGGGCTTCCTAACATCTAATAACATTTCTAACCTAAACCTCCCCAGGCGTAGATTCAGGCCCTGCCCTCTTGTCCTGCCATTAGCTGCTTGGGAGAAGAGCCTGACCTCCACCTGCCTACAACTTCCCTTCAGCTAGTTATAGAACGTGATAAGGTCCCCTCTGAGTCTCCTCTTCTCCAGGCTAAAACAACCCCAGCTCCCTCAGCCTCTCTTCATAAAAGACTTTTCCTCTAGTCCCTTTACCAGCCTCGTTGCTCTCCTCTGGATCTGCTCCAGTACCTCAATCTCTTTCTTGATTATAAAAGATCTATAGAAATACAATAAATTCTTATGTTTGCCATCTCATCTGCACCCAGAGTATTCCCTGTCCCGGCACAACCCACCAGATGTGCTCAAACTGTATTGCTCACACCTGTGCTTTGAGATATATTTAACAGAATCTGAGGATTTAGGTGCTCTGAGGTATCTCATCTTCCAAGCTGCACGATGGCTTCTGGCTGGAGTCATCTGCAATGTTGTAGCCTCAAAGCTTTGCTGGAAGAGTCATGGATTATGACACCTCATTCTTCATACCAGCGATATCTTTCAAAGGAAAGGGCTCCAGACACAGATGCAGCAGAACATCATCAGAGGGAAGACATGTAGACTGAGAATATCCAAGCCAAAAGATTCGAGCTAATTTCAACATAAATTAGATATGAAACTGTTGGTGCCTTTCAAAGCTTTTGCAATATTGACCTGAGGTTTTGGGTTGGGGTTTTTTTTAACTACCAGTTTCCTCAGAGACCAAGTTCAGTTCCAGTTAGCATATCACATCTCAGAAATCCCCCTTCCTTCAAAATGTTGAAAATTAGTTTAAAAAGCCCCTGAACATCTGAAAAACAATGTCTCAGCAGCTTTACTTGTAGTTCAGCACTGCAAAAGATGGTGGTACTTGCCTTTCTGGGGCTTCAAGCAAGCACCTGACCCCCCACACCACAGCGTGACCTTTCCTTCCTTCTCTCTATTTGTTAGGACAGATTTCCTTTTGTTTTTCTTAAACACATAATCCCAGCCACAGAAAACAATCTGAAGAGTCTCACAGTGGTTATCAAATTTATACATAGAGAGACGATGGAACTCAAACAGTCCCTAACACCTATAGTCATTGCATTATCCTCTATCTTCTGATTTAGCATTTCTAACAACTCATTCAGCTTGTACTGAGACACAAGCACTGCACCGTGTCTCACTTTACTCAACAGCTCTTGTGAGGTCTTACATGGAGAAATACCCACTCATCAGTGTTTGCATTTGTGAAGCGTTATGTGGGGTTTCATTATACACCTTGGAGGTAATGAGAACTATTTGTTTAATTTGCCAAATATATAAGCAGTTTGCTCACTTTCTTTTGGGAACTGCTCCTAAGCTTACTTTTTCCATCAAGACATTCTTGTGTAGGACAATCTATCCTACTGGAATCATGAGGTAAATATGGTTTTATTTGTACCTGTGATGAGAGAAGAAAAACAAACCAGGCATTCTGATAGGTTATGTTTTTTTACTGCACTAATTGCTCACATCCCAGTTGTGGGAAGCAAAGAACTTGCCTCTTCTAGCAAGCAGTGAATTTCCAGCAATAGAAACCAAAAGCAGTGTAAGAATTCAAGCTAAATCATCACTCACCAAAGCACTCCACCTCTGTCCAGACTTACTGAAGCATCGCACCCCACAAGACCCATCCCTGCAGCATATCTAACAGGGTATGACAGCCGCCTTCTCCATTTCAAAACTGAGTTGCTTGGATTTGGTCAGAGTCCAGCCAGCAGTTTATTTTACTTACTGTTTCCCCTGCAGAAGTGTTTCACAAAGTTTCACACTGCTGAAGTTTTCTTCTCTGGCATGCAACTGGTGACGCCAAGATCCCCCAAATTCTCCCAAATAACATGTTATTCCTAGTTCATTCTATCTAGAAATGCAAATTTTTAGGTTTTAGCTGTTCTGCTCTCTCAACAGAAGTGGAATTCATCTTGAAGCAAAAATAAGGACAGCTAAACCCCCAAGCTTTAGCCTGGTACTATGGTAAGCAGGTACGTTATGTTGTTTGATGTTAAGAAGTGTCAAACTAAAATCTGACCTCTCAGCTGCTTCTTACCACAATTGAAATTAAAACTGCTGAGAGCTGATGTCAGTCTGGAAATTTCTCTCCAGAAAGTTGATGTGGTCTCACAGGGTCAAGCACTGACTCTTCAAATTATTTTAGTTATTACCTATTGATTGCTTTGTTTCTCACATGTGAAGCCAGAACATATCCTGAAGCACCCCATGATTTAGTATTTTATTAGGAATTCTTAGCCCAGCGTTTTGCAGATTGGCTAAAGAAGAATGGGTTCCTGACAGCCAGATGAGATCATCCCATATCGTGCGTGAGCTCCCCCCTCCCAGTCCAAGGCCAAAGAGAATGCAGCTAGCAGATAATACCCTATAGACTTTGAATGTACCCACGTTATGCAAGCAAACTATCACAACAGTTCTTCTCAGAAATGTGAGAGCCTGGAACATTTGCTCTTTTCTTGCATTCAGACTGCTGATAGCTTGTTGAGAGAGGACACAAGAGAGACATGCTGCTTAGCAAGAGGAGTGGGTGTAACAGCTGGATGGTATCTCTGCAATCCAAACATTTAGGAACAGCATAATCCAAAGCCAGAAAAAGCTGTGAGTGGCACTGCAGTTAGAAACCCCCAAGGCAAAGCTGTTAGGACAGTACAGAAACCTGTCATCCTCATCCATCCCTGTTTCACTAAGATCTGATTCAACTCCATTCCGAATGATAGTGGTTGGTTTGCACCTAGTAGTTTGCCCATAATAGTGGCCACACTATAGAACTGACCTTCATAATTAGCAACACGTGGTTTGCTCTTCTAAGAACATTCAGCAATGCTCCTAGTGAAGCCAGATATTCTTGTAGCATGAAGAACTTCAACCATCCTCATACCTGATCAGCCTAGAAATCTAAAAATCAAAAGTGCTTCAGCTTCAACTGAGGCTTTTCCTCAGCTTGGCCCAGTGACAAGAAGTTCTCTCTGGTGGGAATTCCCAAATATCCTCTGAGTATGAGGTTACAGTTCATAGCTCAGTTGCTCCACATATGTTGAGCAATAATCAAAACTCAACTAAAAAGTAAGAACTAACAGATTTCAGATACTTGATTATTTGATAGAGGGCTTGAGAACAGAGATTTCCACAGTGGTGTAAGCAGCCGATAAAGAGACAGTGTACTTAATATCTAGGTTAAAGAGAACAAACATTTGGTGATTGGGGAAGGAAAACAAGAAGCTGAGAAACAGGACAAGGAGGGCTTTCTGCTCAGGATGGCAGTACTCAAGAGAAACATTGTCTGCTAGAGAGCAAGAAGTGCCTAGAAGAGAAGAAACTACACGTGGATTTGCTAGTCTCCCAAGACCATCCCTACTGGAAATTCACTGCTCATCCGGAAGAACAAGGGGTTATTTGACCATAGCTGGACTGAGATCAAAATCCTCAGGAACATGTTCTAAAAAGCAAGTCAAGTCTGTTCTTGATGTTTTTCTCTCTTGCTCCTTACATAATAACATTGAAGACTAGTCCCACTTGTGTCTCTGGGCTACTTATGGAAAACTGACTATTTGATATGTGACTAGGGCAATGGAAATGATGAAAGCAGTTACAATCATATCTCAAGTTCAGGCATCAGCACCTTGATATATAAAACAAACAGCAGCATCCATGCGACACACAGCAACAGGACACTCAAATGCTTGTAAAACACAGGAGAAACAGAGATTTCAGTTGTCTCTAACCAGTCCTTTGTGAGAAGGCAATCAAAAATCTGTGTCCTCTTTCTACCAGAACAGTGAAAGCCTTTATACGGAAATGTTTAGATAGAAGTTTTAGCCTTGCAGTCATAAGAGATGACTAAACACAAAGAAGTTTTGGCAGAAAGCAGCAGCAAGGACCTCAGGAAGGTTTTTACCAAAAGGACAATAATAGGTGTTGCTGCTTGGTTTAGCTTAGCACAGAACCACAGAAATGTGGAGGCTGGAAAAGCCCTCCGAGCTCATCCAGCCCAGCCCAGGACCTAACATCACCACATCAGCCAGATCAGGGCACTAAGGACCACAACCAGTCTGTCCTTAAACACCTCCAGGGATGGGAACTCCACCACTGCCCTGGGCAGTCCATTCTGAGGTCTGATCATCCTTTTTGATTAGGAAGGACTTCTTAATACCCAACCTAACCCTACCCTGGTGCAGCTTCAGACCTTGCCCTCATCTTGGTGCTAGTCACCTGGAGAAGAGCCTGACACCCCCCCCCACCCCCCCAGGGTGGTATTGCTCAACATGTTTTTTCACATCTCTGCTTTACTTTGCTGTGTCCTAATGCCAGTCCCAACTACATACTGTAGATTTGTAGATTCTGATAAAGATCTTGTAAACTTCTAAATCAGAACTTTGAGGTGGATTAGGGGAAGTTTTTAAAACAGGTATCTATACAGTTAAGGTTTCTTCGTTGGGGAAGCATCCCCCAATAATACAAAATTATCTTACTGAAAAAAATACCCTCTGCAGAGATATTTGAAAATCTTGTAGATCTGGAACCTAAGGACAGGGTTCAGTGGTGGGCTTGGTGCTGTCAGGGTTAACAGATGGACTCTTGAAATCTTTTCCAATCTGGATGATTCTGTGAGCAGTAAAGGATGTCACGGCACTGTCACTGCATATTCAGAGGAAGAATATGTTGCTGTTATATAGCAATTGTACCTGTTACATTTAGAAGACGTTCCACGCATTCTCCATCATGCTATTCACACATTTTCATTCACTGTACAATTACTATCTCCTCAGTGGTGCTCCAGGTCCTCTGTTCCCATACATGCACAACTCACAGCATCTCCCCATTCACACCTGAATATATTCAGTATTCCTACATTAATATTAACGTTTGCCACACTTTCTAGAGACCTTTGGGAAGCCACTAATGTAACTCATATTTGTTGTGTTTAGGATGTGTTAAGGGTGTAAAAGCAACCACACCAGCTCTAGCAGTACCTACATTCTCAGTCCAGCTACCAGCACTTTTGGGGAGGAGAGAGGTCACAAGAGTATTTGCTCCTTCCAGGCTTGACCAGATGTATAGACCTGGGGCCACTCCTGTTCTGTCAGCAAACCTCGTGTGGTTTGCACATCCAAGTACACATATCATTTGATTTGACTTTTTTTTTTGAGGGCATCCTCTCAACACCCAATCCCCTCCAAAAAGCACTAAATCCTAAAAAATTAACACTTTCACTTTTAAAAATACAGGAATTTCCAAGCACCAAGTATCTTCACTGTTGACTACCAAGATCTAACACTGAAACACAGGAACCCCTGATAAAAACCACATTACAGGTAACAACATCCCCTATCAAGCCCAATATGTGAATGTACTACTGGCAAAACTGAAGGCATCGGGGTGAGTGACTGGCATTTCAGACTTAACACTGCTTCTGTTTATTGATAATGACACCCATCGTGGATAGGTATAAATACACTGCCACAGCTGAAACAGTATCCAGGATCAAATGCTAAAACATGGCATACAGTGTGGAAGCAACAGCATTGCTTTAAAGCTGCACAGCTCTGTGCTCATACCATTTTCCAATGTGTGTAGTAAGCGTGCAGCTCTACAAAACCAATCTATCACCCTTTCAGAGGGCACAGTCTTAATTATTCTCCCATCCAAAGAGTCTTCCTTACCTTTGCTCTGTGAAAAGTTGAAACAATGAAGAAAAAACGTGTTTCTTTGGGTTTACATTTGAATGGAGCTTTCTTGGGAACAGTTAAACTGACCCTATTTAGTTTGCTTTGCTGTTTGTGTGTTTTTCTGTTAGCAACAAGGAGAAAAAAAAAACAGTCTTAACTATAGGAAACCATAACTGCAAGATCATAAGAATTGGCAGAAGAAAGAGGATATTTGAAACTACCTATAACAAATCATTTGCACTGTTTCAGCCACAGATTGAAGGTGCTGCTCTCACTTTGAAGGAATGCAGCTTTGTGTAAATACAAACATTTAGAATTTTATTTTATACTGGAACTTTCTTCCCAAAGACCTTTACATGTGGAATCCATTCAAACTCTAGGAAAGCCCCAAGGACTTCTGTTTATAGGAATATTCCCAACTCAGTGAGATTATTCATTTATTTAAAATTAGTCACCAGTTTATGTACTTGCAGAAGTGAGTCTGTAGGAAGGATTTCTTACAAAGCATTTCAATACAGAGACAAAAGCAACAAAAAGCTGTTCAGCAGCTCTATAGCACAGAAGGCACCAAGAAATAAAGCCATGAGGTTTGAGTAAGAGTTCAAGGAAGAGAGAGAAAGAGAGATCATAGCAGACTAAGTCAAAACTTCACCAGGCCTGGGCTTTCCATCATTTCTCCAAACAAAGTGCACACTGCAAAGTATTTAGCAATACGTTCACAAGTCAGAACGCTGCCTCTGCATCTCAGGAAAAATCTAACATCTGCCACAGATGGTTTATCCTCATTTAGCAAACCCCAGCAGTGTGTCACTGGCTTGAGTGCCATTAGCATCACCAGCAAGAGAGGAGATATTGCACAGCAAAGCTTAAAGAGAGTCTGAGGGGAACATACTCCCAAATTCCATAGCTTGGAGGTTGCAGAATTTCTACAAGTGGAGGGAGTGGGTTTTACTAAAGTATTAGCATACAGCTGACAATAAAATCCCAAACACCTCAGAATCTGTTATCATCCTGTAAATCTTGGGCTGAGAATGACTGCCATGGCTTGTTAGGCACAGCTCACACATCCTGAAGGCTCTCCAAATACCTCACCACAGACTGGTGCCATGAAATGCTCCCGACTGCAGTCCCAGCCTCTACTTTTCACCAAAATATCCCAAACACAAATGTTTGTTGTAATTAAAGCACTAAAAAACCCAACACACTTGCCTTTGGCATGGTTTGGAAATGAATGACCCGAGAGTGGACAGCTCACCTTCTCCTTCCTTGGGTAGGGAATAACCCGAACTAGAGAACAAAGTGAAAACAGTGTTTAAACACGGGTCTTCCCAGAGGGTTGAGGTCTTCAGCAAATTCCTTTTTTCTTAATCTCCATTACTGAATAACCAGCTGCAGTTTAAGAGTTTTTTGTGAGAGGAGGAAGCCAGCTCTTATCAGATGGGGGAAATCAAGGATCAGAACAAGAGCCTGGCTGCTGCTTAAGCCTCCCTAAGGTTTTCTTTGCTCCATCCTCATGCTAATCTGTCTGAATATTGCCCACAGGTAAAAGCCAACCCCCCTGCAGTTAGGAGAACAAAACGACAGAGAAAGATTATTATCTTAAGAGAAGCTGAGGGAAGCAGGTGCTGCTTGATGCAAGGTTTTTGAGGAGCAGCACAATTCTAGCAAGACTAGTCATATGCTAATTGCTATAGGTGACCACAGGGGTGTTGCTACCCCTCCCCGTTTCTCAGTATAACGCCAGATTCAGGGGGCAAAGCTGAACTGCCACAGGCTCTCTGAATGAATGTTGTGGTATCATCGGTACCTACAGTAATCAAGATGTAGAGCCAAAAAGGCAGAGAGAAGCAGGTGCATTTGCACTGGCCCAGGTTGGTAGCTAGATGTGTTTAACTATCTCTGCACCACATAACTCACTGGCTTGACCACCAAGTGTTACTCGTATTGACACCTGCTTGTTCTGGGCTGACCCAGAGACTCTGGGAGCTTAGAGCTAGGCTAATTGTTAAACTCAGGCTAATAACCCTGCAGCTGTTGTTCCACTCGGCAAGCTAGAACTACATCTGGTGCACCACAGCTATTCCCCTACAAAACCCCTGATGCATGGCTCTGGCTCACCAGAGCACCTTCCCACCAGAGCAGCCACATGAATTATCTGGGGACACACAGAGATGCCAAAACCCAAAAAAGCAGCTGGTGGAAGGAACTGGTGAACAAGTTCCTCCCACAGCACGTGGTAGTTTCATCTAAGCAGTTCTGCAGACTGATCAGTCTTGGTGGAGAGAAATCACCATATAAATCTCTGCGTTTAGCACTCTCAATGTCTCTTGTCCAAATTCAAAGTGGAATTACTCGTTTTCATTCTGGATTTTCATTTTAACTCAAGCTGACAAATTCTATGTAGATTTGAGCTGCAAATGTTCTAGCTGGAAGTGGCAGGCTCTGAATGACTGCCACATTTCCAAACCTGCAAAATAATTACACTCACTGTGGTTCTGTTACATCCAGGGGAGCTGGAAGCCAAGTCTCAACAGCTCCTGTGACCTAAAGTACCTTCCCACTGTGTTTGGGCAAACCCAGAGCAGCCAACAGTACCTGGGAAGGTCAAAGGGATATCAGTAGACAAGACTGGCTGATCCAGAATGCTGGAGGTTACAGAATTATCTGGAAGGGTTTTGAACAACAGCTTGACTGCATCTTTTGTTTATACAAAATAAAGACCAGAGCCTTGTTGATGTCCTGCTGCCTGTAAAATGTTCTCACAGAGCGGCCACAGCAGCTAGGTATAGCCTGAAAACCAGCTCTATCTACCTCAGCTAGGAAATGATCCCCCTAAGGAAGAATTCAAGACAGGGAGACAAAGGTGGCTGCATGAGAACAGGGTCCGTAGGCTTCAGCCACAACCTCTTTGGTGTCAAGTTTTAGAATCTGCAGAATAAGGAGAATGTACTAGAAATCCTGAATGGCCTATGAAACCTTCATCACTGGGTATAATGGAGAATTATACAGGACAGTCTCATGGATGCTGAGACTTCTCCCATTCCAAGCTTTGCCTGTAGTAGCACTGCGTGTACAAACTGTTGTGTCAAGAAGAACAGGGCTAAATCAGTCATTAATTAAACAGTCTGAGGTCTTTACACAGCAAAGCCAAAAGCAGTTTGAGAAGGTCTGAGCAGAAAGTATTATGCTTGGACAGACAGAATCCAAAACACACCGGTGCCAATTAAACTTCTTCATTACAAAAACACAGGCTGTAAGTGCACGTAGGAATGGCCCTTTTAGCAGGAAACACTAAACTTTAAAAATAAACTGCTTACATAGATGCATTAGAAATCTGACAGAAACCCAGCAGGATGAATCAGGGAGATGGTTTGAAACATGCTTCCAGGATTTGCTGTTAACAAGGCTGACAGCATTTTGGTTTCTTAAAATGATTGCACTTAGAGCTCTGAAGAAATAAAAAACACTACAAAAACACTTCACAGAGCAAAGTAAACACTCCACCCTCATAGGAAGTCTCTCTCCCTGCTTTGGATCAGACATTTTATGTTTTCAAGCATGAACTCCTGATCCAGCCTTAGAAGAAGTCCCAGTGTGACGGTTATTGGACAAAATCCCAGTGCCATGCGGAGAGGCACCTTATTCCAGGCAATGTCCTCACACACAACAAATAAAATCAAATTACTCTGGGTTTATGTTGGATTTCCTGTGTCACATACCTTGGTGCAAACTACACAGGAAAAACTCCAAGTCTTAAGCTAATTATAAACAGCAACTTAAAAGCCATTAAGGACTCCAAACGGAAAACAAAACTTCAAAAGTCAGCATCAGACTCCACGTGATTTTAATCCTTTGGGTTCTGTGACAAATTAAAGTCTATAATGCCATACACGATCAGCTGCTTTTGGTGTCTGATGCAAAATGCATCCATTCTCTGAGTTCCACAGACTTAATCTGGCTCCTTCAAACCGCTCTTGATTTTGTAGTAAAAGAAATTGATGTGTGATGGCATGACATGGTTCTCCTCCCTGAGCTTCTGCTGAGAGGCCACTGAAGCTTTTCCCATTCATCCTGTTGGACATTTTCCAGTGTTGTTTAACCCTTTTTGCACATTTCTGCTTTGTGCTGTCCCTACCATTTGCTTCCACAGAGTTTTGTGGTTCACGGCTTGTTCAACTTGGAATGAACTGCACTAAAGAGAGAGTTGAGGACTTGTTTGGAAGTACAATAACAGATTTTATTTTTCCACAGAAGCAGTCAAGAGAAATAACTTGGGAGTTGTACTAGATCTCCAGAGGTCCCTTCCAACCCCTATCATTCTATGATCTTATTAATACTGCAGCAACAAGGAACACCACATGCTTGTACCAGCCAGCTATCATGTAACTTCTGCATCTCAAGTATTAGCCATGACTAGAACAGAACATGAGCCCAACCTTCAGGGGGCTGAATATCACTGACTTCAAATGCTATTTTCCAGTCATCCATTTGGAATAGGTAAGATTCCTTTTGGCTTTTTGAGTGACAGACAGTTCCTTCTTGAAGCTTAACCAAAAATAAAGAGCAAAAAAGTACCTTAACTCAAAAAAAAAACCAACAAAATCCTGTTTCCAGAGCATTACAGCAATAGTTCGTGGAGGCTGTGAAAACCTGGATGAGACATTGGAATGGACTGCCCAGGGAGGTGGTGGAGTCTCCAACCCTGGAGTTGTTTAAGGACAGAATGGATGTGGCACTTAGTGCTCTGGTCTGTCTGATATTGTGGTATCAGGTCACAGGCTGGGCTGCATGAGCTCAAAGGTCTTTTCCAGCCTCAATGATTCTGTGAGCATTAACTCTCTTACAAACAGGAACAAACTTGTTTTCCAAAACAAGTCCCCACTGAGAAAACCCCAGTTGTGCTGATGAGTTATTTTACACTTTGATAACCAGCTCCACACACACATGAAATGTGCTCCTGAAACCTTCAGAAACTTACCAGTGGAAGAAGAGACTTTCCCCTGTTTTAGCTTGTGGAGCAGTATGAGTGTTAGGATAACAAACCGTCACACCTCTTCAAAATATTATTTATCTGCTCAAGTTGTGTCTGCTGCAAAGTTATGGGTGTTGAGGCACTAAGTTGTAGTGAAAGTGCCTAAACCCAGCTTTATCTGCAAAGTATCTGCACGACAGCTTTCCTCTTTTATGGAGAGCTGGCAAACAAGGATTGTGCATGGTTTGATGATCCTGCCATAGAGTGTATTGTGGCTAATGTGACCATTTAAGGCCTGATCCAAAGACAGATTCTGCCATTTGCTGACTCAGACAGTTAAGTCTCATCTTGCAAGTGGCCTCACCAGCCCAGGTCTCAGTAGAGCTGATTTGTTTTGGTGACTTAAACTCCCCTCAGAGCCAGCCAAGTGTCAATCCTTTGGATGTGGGAAGCATTTTATTGCAGGACTGGCACCAGCATCTACTCAGACCTCTTCACAGTGCTCAGAGCACAGGGCATAGACAGGGCAAAATACACTAGGAGGGCACCCAAATCTTATTTTCATAGCTCAAAGCTAGCGCAAAACTCTATGGCAGCTAGAGAGGACACTGACTTGTACAGCAAGATTTGTGAGGTCTGTTCCTGGTCTGTCACCTTGTGACCTCAAATTATCTTCTTTCTTTCTCTGCCTCAAAGAGTTTGTCTATTTCAAGCTCCTTTGGAGAGGGAAGGGAAGATGCAGCTCATGGTTTATTCACAGGATCCAGAGGTAGAAAATGCCTTCTATATTGTGACTGACTGAACATGAGTATATATTTGTGTCCAAAAAACCTGACACCAGCAAGAACGCATCTCCTGATTTAGTTGGTGAACTTCCCAGGTAACAAATCCTTCCCACAATGTGCAGTGTCCCCTGTGCACCACAGAGTTCTGATCTAAGCCTGACTTTCTGAGAACTACTGCAAAGATTAAGAACAGTCACAGAACTCCTCTAATTTGCACTAGCAACAAAAGTACCTTATCTGCTACTGTCTCTTCTGTGACAGCTCTGACATAAGGAACTTATAACCCAGATGACAGAGACTCCTTTATTGAACAAACACAGAAAATCTCTGCTGCCTTTACTTTTCTAATCTGCTCCCATTTTTCTGTCACTACTATTAAGCAACTGTTTCTCGTCTAGGGGCACTTGAGAACTTGAGTGTGCTGCAAAAGCATTCGGCTTAGCTAGGCCTTCTTCCCTAAAAGCACAGGCAGGATTTTGGGAACCAACAAAGGCTCCCCTAACTATGAAACCCTGCAGCTGACCCTTGGAGACAGCTGCCCACAGAGGTAGCAGCCTGTCCTCTCAAGACAAGCAAAGACCAGGAGACAGATATATTTTAAGAAGGGTATTACCTCCCCAGCACTGAGTCACAATACTTAGAAAGACAGCAGGATGCTGGTTCGCAAAGTCAGGCTTCCATTTCTCCTTCCAGACCTTGGTGATGAGTCAGTCTGAAGTGTTTCTTTGTTCCAGAGAATTCTGGAAGGCACCAAAGTGAGAGTAAGCTGCTCTAGGGTGGGGCCAGCTACCACCTTCACCCTATAGCTGCAGAAGGAAGGAGTCTCACAGCACCAGCTTGAGTTGGTAGCACCACTAACAGTCAGATCTGGCCATGCCCCAAGGAGGACAGTTTACAGGCAGCAGACTGTGGGTTTCCACAAAACAGTACTTAATGACCCTTGACAGCAACAGAGGGTTTCAGCCTGGAAGTTTCACACTTCCGATATCTGCCCCTTTTTGTTCACCTTTTTGACCTCCCTCATAGCTTCCACAGACTTGTCAGATAAAGGATTTTTTTATCTTCACTGCCCCATGCGACCAGTAACTTTAATAATTTCATTCTGTAACTATTTTCTTCACAGCCTCCATTCAACAGTTAACATACCCACAGCTTCAGCTACACAGGAGCTCAACTGAAAGGCTAAACCAAGTCCATGGCTTCAACACTGAGTATTTAGAGAAGTACTCAAACTACTCTCCACACAGCAAGTTTCCAGCCCACTCCTACAGCAAGTAAACCACATTCTCAGCACTCTAGTCCCAATCATTTTCACTGCTAATTCTTCATCACGGTTTGGAAAGACAGCCTGAAGATAGCTACGTAAGTTAGAAGAACCTTTAATGATTCATAATAATGATTAAGTTCATCACCTTACCAGGTATAGACTTGAGAAGCTCCCTCATTCAAGAGGGAACAGACTACAGTTCCTTTTCCAACTTGCGATGTTCTGTGAACTGCCCCCAGCATCATGTTATGTAGTAATTGATTCCTCAGGAATTCAACTCATGAAAGTCACATTTTTGGAGGCAGAAATTTAAAACAGGGTTTGCCATTCCCCTCACCCTGGTATCCAAGGTTTCTTTCCATATGCTGGATGTACCCAGAACTCCCAATTAGAAACATAGGAGCTGACATTCTGGTTTCATTGTAAACCTCCAGGTCAGTTTTCATTCCAAATTGGAGAAGTATCATGTTTCAACAATTGAATTACCAACTCAGGAAACTGTCTGTTGGAGTAGAAAAAAGTCATTCCATTTCAGTAAAGCTGAAAAATCTTGTTCAAACAATGGTGAGTTGAAGGTGGATAATGCTGGAACTCCACATATTTTAAGTGAAAGTTATTCTGGAAAGAAATTTGCTTATAGGACAGAACTACCCTCTTGCCAGCATTTTACCATGAAGGTTTTGAATTCACTAGAACAAGTTTTCTTTGTGTGGAAACTTCTGTCAGGAGACTTCCTACCACATCTGCTCTTGGAAGTCTGCCTCCCTAACTTACCACAAGCCTGAGAAGAGGAGGCAGTAGATTCCAGTCATGACTACCAGCAATCAGCATCTCCATATTGCTTGGGGCACTGCTTAGATGTCAACAAATGTTCAGCATTATGAGCTTTATATTCCTTAAATCATCTGTGTAACATCTCTGTGGAAGCCACCAATTTGTTACCCTGGGGGTTTCATCCAGGTAAGAAGCACTAGGTATCCATGAACCCTATTTCCACCCAGGTTTTCAAGAGGATGTATTTAATATCCAACATCTAATAAACAGTTGACATTTTCTAATTTAGGACTAATACCAGCAAAAGCAAACCCTTAACACTACACACTCAAATAGCAGCCTCCATAACCAGTGCTCTCCCAGATGGAGCTAGGGAACTGATGATGTATCTTTGCATCTGAGCAGACACAAAGCCCACACCCTGGGACATGTCCTTAAGAGAACTACATTCAAAGGAGCTCTGGCAGATACTACTGTACTATATTCCTATATTATAGGGAACAAATGCTTCCAAGAGGGGTGTGGGACTAGATGATCCCCAGAGGCTTCTGCCAATCCCACACAACTTCAATTATACTACATCTTTCTAGTAGACAGGAGATATCAGAGTTGGTGTTTTAGGCTGGACTGTAGCAATTCCCAAAAATCTATTAATTCTGGGGTAGAAACCTTTCTTTGTTCGAATACTCCAGATGGAGATCATCCAGTTCATTCCACACAACTTCTAGGCTGATGACAACCTACCTTATAGAAACAACACCAAGACAAGCAGGATGGACAAGAGCTGGGAGCATCAGATGCACAGGGAAGGATGCACAGCCTTTCTTTGCATCCTTCTCTCACACATAAAGGGGAATGGCTGTTTCTGACAATCGGCCAAACACTATTTGTTTCAAAGGCATCAGCAAGAGGCTAAGGAGCAGCCTTGCTTCAAATGAACATCTGTTTCTAACAAAGGCTGAAAGAAGCAGGCTGACAGAAATCCAGGCACTCTCAAGACCAGAGTAGTACCTGGCTTTGAAATTCTGGCATGTAGAAAAAAGCCACTGTTTGTGAGGAACATCAAGAGCACCAGAAAACCTTTCTACTTTCCTTGATTGTAAAACTACCCAAACAAGGAGAGGAACGTATAAGGGCTTGGGAGGAATTTGCTACCAGCGTTATCCACATTTTAAAGAGATCATTCACAAGCATTGCCTTCCCAGGCCATTATCTCTAACATACACCATTCCCAGAACAGATGGTTAACAACAGGAATAAAGAAGAAATAGTGTTTTACATGAATACCTTTCTCTGCCTGTTCCACCGGGACTACTTCTGTAAGAAAAGGGTGGGTCTGTGTGGGGAAGACAGCAGCTATGACCCTTAACTGCTTGCAGCTGCTATCTGTGCCCCTACTTCATAAACAAGCCAGGCTTTGTCTTGGGCTGAGTTTCTGCATGCAGCTTAGAGGGAAATAGTGCTCTGTCTAGACCTCCTCAAAAAAGCACTTTCAAATGTTTTCTACAGAAACATTAACAGTTAAGAAAAACAAGACTTTTATAATTTTCATATGAGAATATACAAAAAGTTGGGATCATTGACAAAATACAGTAAACTTTTATTTATACCCTACACATTCTCCTCGAATGAATTAGTCTCATTGTCATAAAGGCCAGAAAACTGCAGCAAAAACATATGTATTTTAGGACAACAGCACATTTTACTTCACTTCCATGTGCTAATAGGAAGCTTTCAAACACAGTACACAGAGAAAGCTACCCCACTACCTTGGGCAAGAGCAAGAAAAGCCTCACTAGCTGTGATGCTACTTCACGATACTGCACATGAAAAGAACCTCTCTTTAAGCTTCTGAATTGCCTTGATTTCTCCATAGTAGCTGACTATATGGACAGCTATTTCAGAAAAGCTGTATTTATACTGCCACATCTTTTCACACATTTGCACATCAGCTCCAAGAGTTGTCTTCCCTGTAAAACTCGGTGAACCAGACTGAAAAAAACCCACAGATGCACAACTTAGTAAACAGAAGGCATTACCTGCTGAACACATGGAGGTGGTTGACTTCATTGGGTCACAGAGCTCACCAGGAGATGTTAAGTCCATGCACAGGAACACACAATGCTGAAAAAGAACACACAAAACCACATCATGTTAAGTCACCTTTACCTCTGGATTTCATGGGGTCTTCTGATTGCTCACGCTTCAGAGCTACTCAAGGCAAGAAGAGACAAAAGAAGTTAAAGGGAAGCTTTGTTTTCCACATGACACTGTTCAGTAGGAGCAGACAGCACAAGCAGCAAGAAGTGGAACACTCCTCATTTTAGACATAATGCTGTGCTGAAGCAAGATTTGAACTCACCATAAGGATTTTTAGCTTTTAAGGGCAGTGGGGAATCATTAGAACTGAGCTATGAGCATCAGAACCCCTCTTCTCACACAGACACAGCACCTTTCTAAAAGGAGTTATTTCCATCAGAGAAGGACAGTCTTAAATAACAAATTTTCTCACCCTTGAGCTTAAGGGAAGCTTCTTACAAAGTTGGGTCAAGCAATAGACAGCAAAGTAGAAAGGACAATTAAAAGAACACAGGAAGATTCTCACTCAAATAGCAGGGAACCCGCACCCACTACAAACTTAGTCTCTCCAGGGATCCTCTAGCTGGGCCTCTCCTTTATAAAGCATCACCAACCTGCTTCTGCTCTATTTACAGGGGTACGAGCAACAATCACTTGATGTAAATCCCGGAACTCTGTTGTAGTCCTCTCTTCCTGCCAGTTGCTATCTCAGTAATGAACCTGCCCTGATAATGAGCATCAGCTTTCTGCTGGAGCTGGTCACAGGTGCTGTACGTCAGGCTCAGAGGAGCTGGGCTTAATTTTTTCCCTTCCTTTTCAAACAGTTAAAATGGTCCTCTAAATTCAAAGCCTAATTTGGTTCAAAGTTTGCTCAGTACATGCTAAAATGATGTATTTCAGAGGCAAAGTCTGTCCCTCTGACACTGCTTTCCATTTGTCTGTCCTCACAGAACCCTCTGTCCCACAGAGAGCTCTCCCTCACTGCTGCACAGGGGTTTGCCCACCTAAATCATACAGCGTGGGCTTGAGAAAAATTGGCATTTTTCATTAAAACTCTGCCTTGACTGAAAATTTCCAACCAGTTTTTCTTTACCCTGAATGTTTTAGAAGCAAATTATCATAACAGGAAAGGGCCTTCAGTTTCAGGTCACACTCCCCATCCAATTCAACAATTATCATTTACCAAGCAACCCTATTTATTTTTATACCAATGTATTCATTTATTTCTCATCTGACCCTTTAGAAACAACAGTGTGTTTCTTATTTCCATTACAACCCATTTTTAGCCTGATTTTAATTATTTCCCAGTTATAGCAAGGGTGTGGTCAAATGAAATTGTAGTTTGTGAAGAGACACCCCTCATTTAGGGAAGAAAACAGCTATGCAGCCAACTTTTTCACTATCCCCCATGAAGAAAAGCTGGAACAGAGAAAGCCATCAGGAAAATAGAAACCAAACAGCTTTATTAGTTGTCCTGCATAGCTCTAACCATTGCTATGCAAGCAGCATGCCCTGCTCCCTGGGAGCTGAATGGCCCAACTTGCTCTGCTTCAGTGGAGCAGAGGGTGATTACATGGCTGGAAGGGAACCACGAGTGATATTTCCAAGTTCCTGGTTCAGATGTGGAGGTGGCTGCCCGCTGCTCAGGAGCAATCACATCTTACCCAGAGACAGCTCCCTGGCAGCAGACCCTAGTTCATGCCCTTAGTAGCATCAAACAAAGACCAGGAACTCCTCTGTTAACAGTTGTGTCATGATCTTCCCTCTCACAGCCTCAGAGGGATGCATCAGCATTTTGGCTGAAGCAGCAACTACCTTTGAAGAGCAGTAGCTCAAGGGACTCCACTCAATTAGTGATGTGGCCTAGATGGCAGTGAAGGTATTGATGCTTCACCTCTTTCTCATGTGACCAACAATTGCCATAAGGAAAGAATAAGACAGAATCATGGAATCATTTAGGCTGGAAAAGACCTTTAAAGTCATTGATTCTAACCATTAACCCAACTGTCTCAAGGCCACTGATGCTGGGACAGAGACCAGGGAAAGACTAAGTATCTGTAGACTCTCCAGGAATCCAATCATGGAAGGTATAGAGGATAGGTTTTGGCTTTTAATCTACAGAAAGAAATAATTCTCTACCAGGAAGTGCTATACAAATGGCCAAAGGAAGGCTGCACACAGCACCCATGCCATGCCTGTTGAGAGAACATTGTACCTGCAGATCTGCAGTAGCAATTGTTTCCTGAAAGCAGGAATTGCTCACCAGATTCCAGTGGGGCAAAGCAAAATGACTACATTAAAACACATTCTGATTTAAAGAAGCTGATGAAGTTTTTTTCTAATGAAGTTTTCTCAGCCTTTCTCATCACAGTCACCAAGAAGTTGACTGTGTCCTCTCTACCTTGTCCCAACTCATTTTGGTCAGGTGAATTATTTTAGTAACATCCCTTCACTGCACCGTGGAACAGAATTGAAGTTTATCTTGGAAACCAGCACTTGCTCTCAGTCTTAATTAAAACATCAGAGGCACTCTGGAAAGACAGAAACAAAGAGACACTCTGGAAGGCAATTTGTCACATTCCTCATAAGAAAAAGAAAGAATCAAATGGCTACAAACTCCCCTACATTTCCATTTCTCGACAATTTTAATGGGCCTTTCAACATCTTTTATTTTCTTTACTGCTACAGATTCTGCGTAAGGGGAAATACTGGTCCTGTTGTTAAGATACATAATAAAACTTGAATCTACTGTAACATCTTTAAGGCCATCACCTAAAAACACCTGGTAGGGGGGAAAAAGAGCATTCATTGTAAACAAAAAGCTCGTGATAGCTAAGCCAGCATTATGGTCTGAGGGATCATGATTCATGAGTTGGCTGGCTGAGAGCCACAACTCTGAAGAGTCTGATCTCTCCCAGAACTTTCAGGACTCTTTTCTATTTTTCTTGTTTAAATTTTCAGTATAGAATAAATATATTTGTTGAGGAAACACTTGTGGGAAGCTTCCAGGTCTCTTATTTTTCCCTCTGGAACTTTAAAAGAGCAATTTCATGTCCATATACAATGAAGGAACAAACCATGGATAAAGAGGAAGAAGCTCTTACAACAGACTTTTGCCTCTTGCAAAAGCCAAACCTGTGTATCCACATCTTTTCAGTAGAAATAACAGACTCAGCCATTTGCTTTTCATGACACCAGCATAAGAAGAGGGTAGAAGGACCATGATCTTTCAACAGGTTGGTACAAAGCAGAAAAAAATAGGATCTATAGTACTAGACTGCTTTGTCAGTAGCAGTTGACCTTCCCTTTGATGACTGGATAGCTTGCAGTCATTGTCAAAAGGTGTAGCACACTGAGCCAACAATGTTACCCAAGAGGTGTAGCATCAGACTCACAGGCCAATATCAATTGCAAGGGACTTCTGGAGGTCATCAGGAGCAATCTGTTTCCTCTTCAGAGGAGCACCAGCTTTGCTCAGGGAGTTCAAGGCCTTGTCTAGGCAAGTTTTATTGTACCTCTAAAGCCACTTGGGCTAGGTCAAGAAGCACAAAGAGACCTCAGAGTTAATCCAGGGAGGCCGTGGAATCAGTCAGTTGATGGGATGGTGCAGGGAAATGGAATGAAGTGTATGTATGGAAACATTTTTTTCCTATCGATCCTGCCCAGCATAATGGCCATGAAATTGTTTCCTGAGTGTTCATAGCTTCATGGAGTTCCTGTGGCACATGACCTCTGGGTCTCCATACTGCTATAATCTCCAAAGACCTCTGCTGTGCCATCAACACTTTTAATTTCACCATTAATCTCAATTTATTTGGCATTTTTCTTAACAGCTCAGCTTCTAAAGACATCAAGTTGTAGAACAATAACAACTTTCATGGCAAAAAAACCTGCTAGATTGTAAAGGAAAACAGAACAGAGAACCTCACAAATTCGAAGGCCACGAGTCAAAAGCACCTCCAATTAATTTTACTAGCTCAAAATGCAGTGAAAGCTGGTTTGCTACTGAGCCACGTCGGATGTGTGGATTCTCAATCATTTCCCCATTAGTGGAGCTTTCATAACATCTCTCCTGGGCACATTCAGACCTACTCACGCCTGAACTTGCATTTCAATCTCTCCTTTCAGTCACAAGATCTCTCTGTCTCTTACTCTGCGATTTATTGCTGACACTTACAGAAACAAAATTATCTGGTGAAGGTGGTCGACATGCAACCAGTGGGTTCAGAAGCTGAGGGGAGAGGAGTATGAGAGTGTAAGGAAGCAAAGCATAGGCAGCACTGCTAAAATTATCTCACTACTCGTAAATCAAACTTGTCTTCCTCAGGGATAGGCCTCCCTCTTTAAGTTTCTGTTCTCACAAGGTAGAAGGACTCCAAGCAAGAACAGAAATTATGGCAAGGAATGTAAAACGTGAAATGTGTTTTAGGATGGCATATAGACAGGTAATACCATGCTTTATTGTGGAAACAGTCGCATGCCCATGTAGTTAATACATTAAGCACAGGTATAGTGTAAGAGCAGATCACCCCATGTATTACTGAGTTAGAAAATATTGCAAAGACTTGCATTCTGGTTTCCTGTTGCTGAAGAGACAGTCTGACTAGCTTTCCAAGAAAGCAGCATCTAATTCTAGCTGTTGCGTCATGTCTTAAAACAATGTTTTTCAGAGAGTTGGGTTTGTTGGCCATTTGTCCCCAGCAGAATTCCCTACAAATCTTCCTTTTTTCTCTCTACTGGCAGTATTGTTCTTCATGGCTGAATGATATTTCCCTACAAAGGATGATAAACCAAATCTTTTCTGTGATTGCCTTATTCCTTTTCTAATAAATCCCTCCTTGCCTCTGTTAATCACCAGCTCCCTAATTAAGCACTCTGCTTAATGTTCTGTGGTTGGAAAACAAAATATTATGGCCTGGATTTTTTCCCCTTCCAGCAGAGTTACCCTTCTTCACCTATGGAAAGTGTTTAGCATTTGTTCTTAACTTGACACTGCCTTCCAAAATTATTTCTGCTTGTAAAAGACAAATTCCAAACCTTTGCTCTCAGAAGTTTGTAAGAATCCGAAACCCATGAACAGAACAACCCTGTACTGCCAGAAATGGGAGTAAAACTCCGCTACTGTCAGACACATTGACTCGTTTTATACGTCTAACCATTCATCCAGGGTTTAATCCAATTAAGAGTCACTCCCTGAATTTTAAAGGTCTCCAATGTACTCATCTCATCCTACTGCTCTGACCTCATGTGAAGTTGGTCCCCTAAAGATTCACCTTATTACTTTCATTTGGTACTTCTGCCCTGCCTAATTCACCCCAGAGGATTGTTATTTCATTTGTGTGGGCCCATCTCCTCAGGATTCCTTCTCCTGTTACTGAATCACTTCCTCTTCAGCAAACTCTTCTTTGAAATGGGGCTATGTAAGAACTGATGGTAAAATGTTTTGCAACATATGCTCTTACAAAGACCCACGGGTGAAAAAACTGTTGTAAGGCAATATTTCTGAAAGTGGGTTGCTCGTGAACTGTTCAGCAAGGGCTATGCTTAGAAACCATGTTAATGAAAACATCCAACTTCATAAAGAAAATTTTTGAGGAATTAAGTAGATCTTTGGTGGTCAAGACCAGCTGAGTGTATTCCAGACTTAAAACAGTGAGTAGGCTGTGTAAATGGCCTCTGAACTGCTCAATTACATGGCATTGTTTTTACTGAGTGATTAAAACACTCCAACACCCACAAAGAACTCCCAAAACAGCTGAGCAAATGCTTTCAGAGGGTGTCACACTTTTTCCTTTCCATATTTGAGTCGTGCTCTTTTCCACCAGTATATTGTTGTAAATAAAAACGCTTGGACAGATATTTGCGGGAAACAAAGAAATGGGGTCACAAACACCATGAAAGTAAAATCAGCCCTGTTTGGAGAAATGGCTCATGATTTCTTTGAAAAAATAAACACGATTTCATCCATCTTTATCAGCCACTCACAACCCATGTTCATTGTACACTGTCTTGAGAGCAGAGTGAAAACCAATGCAGCAGTCATACAACACTGAGCCATGGCCCAGAGAAGGAAGAGTGCAGAGAAAAGGATAACACAGGAATGGAAAGGCCAGAAATCCTGAAAACAAAGCAGAGCATTAAAGGAGAAAATCAGTTCCGTTAAACATACATCCCTAATAACTGTGACAGCATCATGAAGCTTAACATGATGATCAAGAACTTTAATGCATCATGGTCCATAAAACTAATTATAAGAGAGTCTTTGTCTTGAAGTTCATACAGTTTCAGTCATCTCCATCCACTGCAACTGGTGCTCACCTGTAAAAGTGAACTGGTACCAGCTGAACATCTTGACAACAAATCTTAGAATCATGGAATGATTTGGGTTGGAAGGGACCTTAAAGATCATCTGGTGCAAATCCCCTGCCGTGGAAAGCAACATCTCTCACCAGAACAGGTTTCTCAGAACCCCATCCAACCTTACCTAGAATACTTCCAGGGATTGAGCAGCCACAACCTTCTTCAGCAACCTGTTTCAGGGCCTCGGCACCTTGACGGGGAGGATTTTCTTCCTAATATCTGATCTAAATCTCCCCACTTTTAGTTTGAAACCATCCCCTGTTGTCCTATCACTAGAGTCTCTTGTGAAAGGTCCATCTTCAGGTTTCATGTAGTCCCCTTCAGGTACTGGAAGGCTGCTATGAGAACCTCCTGGAGCCTTCTCTTCTCCAAGCTGAACAGCTCCATCTGCCTTAGCCTGTCCTCACAACATAGGCTCTCCAGCCCTGTGATCATCCCTGTGGCCTCTTCTGGACATGCTTCAACAATTCCATGTCCTTCTTAGACTAGGTAATCCAAAACTGGATGCACGAGACAGTGGAATGTCACAAGAGCAAAGTAGAAGGGGAGAATCATCTCCTTCGACTTCAAACAAATATATGGATTCAAATGAACAGAATTGAAGGGAATTTTGGAATTGACATGCTAAGCATGAAAATCATTCTTTTTACCTACATACAGCAACAATGCCTTGCTCTAACAACACCCAAGTTGTGTCAACATATGACTCAGAAGAGGAGGAGGAGAAGATGGTTAAAAACTGGCCAAAGAAAGACAGAACTGCTGGAAGAAAAGCAAACAAAAACCAGCAGTCAAAGCAGCTGAGTTCTAAAAGGAGAGCATGCAACTCAGAAATACGGTAAATTACAGGGAAATTCACTTTCCATGCTTCCTAGTACTTACAACACAGTCACACATTCTCAAAGGGGGAAGGGGAATGAAAGATGTCGATTGGGATAATTAAGCAAACAGGGAATGATTAAGAATGTAAAGTTGCTCTCTCCCTTCGATCCAAACAGCTGTTACCACTGCCCCACCTCAGGGCATGTTCCACCCTTATTTCTCAAATCAGTCCAGTCCTGAACTGGCAGCTGCTGCCCTAAGGAAGGAACAGAAACACATTAATGGGAACAGAAACACATCACAAAATCCCCTTAGAATAAAATGTTTCCAGGGTAGTAACCCCATCTTACATGCCACAATTCCTGCTTAATAGAGCAGGGCAAACCCATCCCATCAAATTTGTGATTAGATCAGGTTTGCATCAAAGGCATTTTGAAAATCCTGCAATCCCAGTCTTTCTTTTCATGCCTGTTTCGTTTTCATTCCCAATTAAACAGGAATATTACCTTGCAAGGTTCTGTGTAAACCAGACGTAATGTGACCCGTGTTTCACTTTCATACCGGCTTTTAAAGGAAAATTTTCATTTTGAAATTACCTTCCAATGGAAAAATGGTCCTTCATTTCAGCCCCTTAGATTCTCTCTCACTCAGGAGTGCACTCAACCTCCAAAAACATTTAGATTGTAAAAGAATTAAAACTAATTTGCTTAATTAAGTTAGGGAAACAAAAAGATACAGAATCCTAACAGATATATGAGCTGTTGTGCAGCACTTTTGGTGACTGTCACCTAATGATAAGGGCATCACAGAGGAGGGAGAAAATTTCGCTGGAAGGGGATTCTCCTGCTTCTCACAGGATGCATCACTCTACGTCACTGATTGTACCTCCTCATTGAAAACCCCACTGCACTTGCTGCAAGCGTCGGAGTGATAGCCCACAGCTCTGGCTCAGTTTCAAATGGGATTTCTCCTGCTTGTAATTTCTCTTGTGGTTTCAAGAGGGAAAGTTACTATTTCCCTCTTGTTCTCATAAATGCTGTTCTGCGCGGATTGCTGCTTCGTTCCTCCTGGTTATGGCTGCTTTCTCCTGAAAAATCATTGCCCTTCAATAAGTATTTCCACTCAATAATTACTCTAGTGGATAATTTAAAGCACTTCAGGACTTTACAGGAGGGATCTGTCTCTGACCAAAAGATGCTGTGGAGTTCAGCTACCATCCCAGCCATGGAAGGGTTGCAGTAGCAGTGTCATTGGCCTCTCTCCTGAACCCTTCATTCCAAGTCTGTTCCACAGTTGCCTAGGGTAAAAATAAAGTTTCTCTAACAGGCAGCTTAGGAATGGCCAGGTCCTCAGGAACCTTCCTGAGGATTTCCTCCCACACTCTGTCAGGGAGAGTGGTTCCTCTGGAATCAATTACATTACAACAAAACACTAGGATTCTACTTGGGTCATTCTTATTGTCCCCCTTGACTAAGCTCTGCTGTATCTTGAGTCCAAAACCACCCTTCAACATACTCTGCAAGCATCTCTGATGGTTTTGCCCTGCTATTGTAATATCAAGGTATTTGTATTGATGGAAAAAGTCTTGGGTGTGAAAGGAAATGCTAATTTCCTCCTTAGCTGAGCACTCCACAGTATGTGTTTTAATAAAACAGACAGACTCAAATGATTTGCTTGTAAATGCCAATGCGCAAGAGAATTAATTAGGGCGGCAGCAGCCAGGTTGCAGAGCCTCTCTTGAGGGATCTCACAGGCTCAGGACTGCCAAAGTGTGAATTCCATGAATTAATGTTTCCTAAAATTGCAAGTTTATACATTTAATCTCTACACAGAAATTGCTGGTTTTGCAATCAGAGTCATGACACACTAAGGGCCAAGTTTATCTCTGTTCCTACAGTACCAGCCCTGAAGTCAGCAAAGATCCTTGTATCAGGAAGCTGTGACTGCCAATACATCCAACGCATTTGATAACCTGCAGGAGATGACACAACATTTTTTAATAGCCCCCAGTGGGAATGAATCTTGAGGAGTATTAGTCAAGATGGCATGATAGTTCTGCTAATCTGCTTCTCCAGAGATTTGTTTTAGGTCAGTAAGTGGTAGTTTAGTAAAACCAAAAAATTTAGAGGATAGTCAGCAGCTATAAACTTATGTCTAATAAAAATCCCTGGGAGTTTGGTTGTTCATAATTTTACAGTCTGTAATTCCTCCATCACCACCTCCATGCAGCTCAGAATACTGTCAGTCACCTTAAGCTTTCTTCAGTCCTTTAGTGGACTGCAAAAAATATGAGACCTATTTTCTTTGTCTCTCAGAGCTCACTATGACTTCTGGCATATCCTCCAAAACTGAAAGTCAGGACATACGGTGTGATAGGCAGGGTGAGTTACCTCCAGAGAAGAGAATAGGAGCAAGGCATCTCAAGCTCTAAGGTGACTAGGCTGGGCCAGAGCTTGGAGGATAAATTCCTGCATGCACAAGAACCTCTGGGGTTCCCAGAAACGGAACATCCTCATCAGAAAAAGCACCACCACTAGAAACCCTGCAATTTCCATCACATCAGGGGAGCAAAAAACTGAGCTAACGAGGCAGTAGCCTCAGACCATGCAAAACCTCTCTGAGAAAGATTTTCTGGCAGCACTCTTCTATCCAGAGAGTGCAACAGTCTGGATAATATCTTGATTTTTGTTGGTATTAATTGCCTGCAAAGTTATTACAAAAAATCCCATACTCAATGTTGTTGGTGGTGCAACAGTCAGGATAATATCTTGATTTTTGTTGGTATTAATTGCCTGCAAAGTTATTACAAAAAATCCCATACTCAATGTTGTTGGTGGCTGTGGGTGCTGGTTGCTACCTAGTCTCTGTAATCACAGAATCATTTAGGCTGGCAAAGAACTTGAAGATCATCAAGTGCAACCGTTAACCCAGCTGTCCCAATCCACCACTGAACCCTGTCTCTAAGCTCCAGTTCTTTACAACTTTTAAACACATCCAGGGATGGTGATTCAACCCCCTCCCTGGGCAACTTGTCCCAAGGCCTGACGACCCTTTCCATGAGGAATTTTTTCCTAATGCCCAACCTAAACTTCTGCTGGTGCAATTTGAAGCCATTTCCTCTTGTCCTGTCATTTGTCGCTTGTGAGAAGAGACCAGCATCCACCTGTCTACTCCTTTCAGGTTGCTGTAGGTAGTTATAAGGTCTTTCTTTTGTTCTGATTAAATAGCTTCAGTTCCCTGGAGAAGACTGGTCCGCCTCTCTACAAGTGAATGGAGTGAATGGAGTTACTCTGATGAATACATACCAAATAATTGCTTGTTTTTCAGGGGCTGCAATATGGGGAGTGTGGTTAAACCAGCAGTGTGACTGAATCTATGTCTGAAAGAACAACTTCAGTCCTCACTATAGAGATGGGAACACAGACACACACAAATGGTGAGGAATGTAAAAAACACCCAGCCACCTCCTGATTCATGCAAGTGAGAAAACAGTTACCATCCTTACCTGCCTGCCGGCAACTGATTTTTCTGCAAGACTGCTATTCTAGGCTCTGGCAGAGACAGGAGGCTGCAAAGCTCTGCCAGTGTGATTCACTCCAGTTTGTTTTCTAAAGACACACGTATACACAAACACATGCACACCAGGCACGTAAAGTACAGCCTGTGTTTGGGGAAGAATGGCTGTTTTTATACAGCTCCACCAGAAAGAAAGGAATTTTTGTTGGAAGCTGTTCCATCTGTTACCCTGTGTGTAAAATTTACATATTTCTTGGGATACAACATCCACTGCAAGTCATGGGAACATATGGAGAAAAGAAATGCTCGCTCACAGTCTCTTGCGCTGCAGCAAGTTATTAGCACACTGAACATAACTGCCAGTGCTTGCTTTGAAAGACTATGAATGAATCACCTCTTTGATCTCTTCCAACAATCCAAAGAAAGAAGAGATAAGGTCAGATAAGGACTGCATTAAATACAATTATGTTTAGAATTTCTTCAGTCCGCTGTGGTATTTTTTCAGGGACTGACTTTAAACTAAAAATTCAAATTATTCCAATTAAAACACTGTTTCCTAATACAGCTGTCAAGAATAACTAGAACATAACTAAGACAGAATCACAGAATGTTAGGGATTGGAAGGAACCTCAAAAGATCATAAAGTCCAATCCCCCTGCCACAGCAGGATCCCCTAGATCCAGTCTCACAGGAACATGGCCAGGCAGGTTTTAAATGTCTCCAGAGAAGGAGATTCCACAACCTCCCAGGGCAGCCCTTTCCAGGGCTCTGTCATCCTCACCATGAAGAAGTTGCTTCTCATGTTTATGTGGAATCTCTTCTGTTCCACCTGTTGCCCCTTGTTCTATCCTTGGATGACACTGAGAAGAGCCTGGCTCCTTCCTCCTGACATCTGCCCTTTCCACATTTATAAACATTCATGAAGTCACTCCCCCATCTCCTTTCTCCCAAGCTAAAGAGATCCAATTCCATCAACCCTTCCTCATCAGGGAGATGCTCCACTCCATCATTTTTGTGGTTCTGTGCTGGACTCTCTCAAGCTGTTCTGTGTCCTTCTGGAACTGAGGAGCCCAGAAATAGACACAAGATTCCAGATGTGGTCACACTAGGGCAGAGTAGAGAAGAACCTCTCTTGATCTACTAACCACTCCCCTTCTAATCCACCCCAGGATGCCATTGGCCATCTTGACCACAAGGGCACATTGCTGGCTGATGGTCATCCTGCTGGCCACCAGTATCCGCAGGTCCCTTTTCCCTGCACTGCTCTCCAGCAGGTCAGTCTCCAACCTATTCTGGTCCACATACCAGATTCTACACTGTCCTTGTTGAATTTCATTCAGTTCCTCCTTTCTCAACTCTCCAGCCTGTCCAGGTCCCACTGAATGGCAGCACAGACCTCTGGGGTGTCAGCCATTCCTCCTAGCTTGGTGTCATCAGCAAACTTGACACTTGATTGACTTTAATCCCTCATCCAGGTCACTGAGATGCCTACTCCCTGGCTCCAATCCTGCAGCCAGTTCACAATACACCTCACTACCTGATTGTCTAGATGAGATGGGTTATTGAAGCAATGTACTTCACTAAAGCATTCTGGTGCAGCTCTGAGATGGGTTATTGAAGCAATGTCCTTCACAATCCCAACAATAACATCTTTCCTTCCTGAATTCCCTAAGTATTGTTCTTAAAGTCAGTCTTGAGCTAACTGGAATCTTTAATTGGCATCCAACTTTTTTTCATTTATTACTAGAATTTCCCATGACAATTAAGTTGAAATGTTTCTTCCTCCTCATTTATATGTAGTTTTTTCAAAATAAAGACAACAAAAAGGAACTTGAAAACTATTTTTTTTCCCCTGCAAACATTGAGTATTTCAATGGGGAGTGCTCCCAAAGTTCTCTGGCTTTAAAAGAATTTGAAGATAAAAAAAGAGCATGGCTGGAATCATGCTATTCCATGTAGCACCTGATTGGAGAAACTCCAGGTCAAAGCAGTCCCTGATTACCTGAGATCTGTTTGCTTCAGGAAAGGAAACAGACCTTTAGAGAATTACTTTTGAACACTGGGAATCAGTTCTCACAATCAGAATATTTCAGTTCTTTTTAAAAGTGAAACATATATAATATTGCAGTTAGGTTGAGGACAAACTACTGGTAGAATAATGATGGCTGGAAAGGACCTCCAGATCATCAGATCCAACCCTCATCCCAATGGCTCCCTAACCCCTAGACCATGGCCTCAAGGGCTGTACCTACTCATCTTTTAAGCACCTCCAGGAATAGTGACTTTACCATCTCCCTGGGCAACCTGTTCCAGTACCCAACCACCCTCTCAGGAAAGAACTTCTTCCTAAGACCCAATCTAATTTGGGAGAAGAAACCAGGACCAGCCTCTTCTTGTAGGTACTTGTAGAGAGCAATAAGGTCTGCTCTTAACCTTGTCTTCTCTAGACTGAATAACACAAGTTCCCTCAGCCACTCCTCACAGTGCCTGTTTTCCAGCCCTCTTCCCAGCCTTGTTGCCCTTCTCTGGACCCACTCCAGCACCTCAATATCTTTCTTACGCTGTGGGACCCAAAACTGGACACAGTCATCAAGGTGCAGTCTCACGAGTCCGGAGTACAGGGACACCATCACCTCCCTACTCCTGGTTACACCGTTGCTGATACAGTCCAGGATGCTGTTGGCCTTCTTGGCTACCTGGGCACACTGCTGGCTCCTGTTCAGCCAGTGGTACCAGAGATGTGATTAAAGGAGGATTCCCAGTAGAGGGAATCCCCGTGCATAGTGATAATTCACAATAGAAAACAAATCAGGAGTCAAGGTCTCTTACTGTAGAAGTAGTGGTGATGATCTAAACCAAGATTTGCATATAAAGATTTGTTCAACAAAACAAACCAGGCTGTGACACCATTACCACAGTCACAATAGAGCCACTATAAAGTCACTGCTTGTCTAGCTTGGTCCTCTGCCATAGCATGTCACAAACCACCACCACAATGCCTCACAACCTTCCCAGAAGAACATGCAAAAAAGTCTGCTTTTGGAAACATGCCTCCAGTTTTCCATCTGTACACTGTTATTTGACTTCTCTGGGTCACCCTACGGTGCTTTACAGACAAAGGTACATTTACCCCGTGTTATGAGACATACGATTTGCTCTCAGGAAATCCAATCTCTTGATGTCTACAAACATTAGACACAAGTTGTGTTAACAACCAGATATGGGAGCACCACCGAGCAGTAACAATGCTGTTAGCAGATAGGAATAAGCACCTTCTATCTGTGTTGCACTGCCATGAAAATGCTAAACATGTCACAACCTCCATTTTAAAAGAAGTTGTGTGATCTGATGTAGCAAGTTTTATTTCAGAAAGTGTCTGGACTTTATTAGATGCAAATATGGTCAGGAGAAGTCTGGAAGAAGTGAGGAGATAAAATGTTCTCTCTGGAACATTTGAAACCAGCAGCATCCATCACACCCAGCATACCCTTACAAAATAACATGTGGGGTTGGGTGATTGTGCAGTTCACTGCAAAGTTGTTGCCACTGCAGTGAGTTATTGTATTCATACTTCTATTGCCTTGGGAAACTTGCAAATGGTGACAGGTGAGAAGATTCCTTTTTTCTTTGCAGGATTCAGTGGTTGCTTGCAGCTGTGCTCCAATCCCCTTGCAGCAGGAAAGACTGAAGTCTTATTTCTAGTCATTTCCAGGCAGTTGTGGATATTTGCTGAGATTTCCCCTACAAAAATCTATTATTTGCGGGAAGTTATTACTCACTGATGGTGCCTGAGATGTACATACCAGTAATAAATAGGCAGATTTCTGGAAAAAACCCTCAGTAGCAGGGAAACCTCCTGTGTGGCACTCAAGGACTAGCACAAATTTATCATGCTAAGATTGTCTTGAGGATGGCTTAAGTTCAGGTCGTTTCCTATTCCCTCCAGCAGCAATGTTGGAAGGCACATTTTTGTATGTGAGCACTGGATCTAAGGGCTGTTTAGTATCAGTCATAAAAGGCAGCCAAGAGTATAAGCACACAAATATTAACTCATGAGGTTTCACTGATTCATGGGGTAAGCCTACACACACAACAGCAGCTCTCCAGGGAAGGGACTTTGGCCAATGTGCTTAAATCCATGGGACGGATTTTTACAGATGCTGAAAGGATTAGGATGCCCCATTTTTGTTATTAATCAAGCATCATGCAAGGACCCAAAATATCTTTGAATATTGCTCTCCAGGTATTTATTTCACCATGAAATCATCTGATAGGCTGCATCCCCCAGTGGGTGTGTATTTGTTTCTTTCCTTAACTGCCTCCCTGAACAGGACCTTTCCTTGACTTGACTGCCTCCCTGAACAGGAATAAACTCTTAGTAATGGGGTAGGAGGTAAGCAGTGTATTCAGATCCTAACCAATACAGCATCATGGGGTTTGACTTCCTGTTTTGTGTTGATTTTTAATTAACATTGACATTTATATATAAAATAGTTGGTTTTCAGAAGGCCAACTGGAAATCCTCTTGTGGATTACCTCATCCAAGCATGGATTTTTGTGTGTGTGCATATTTGTACTTGTCTGAAGGGTTTCCAAGCTTTTCTTAAAGTCACATTATGGTTTTTGAGCACATTTATTGATGAAACATCAAAGATAAAAATCACTTTTACACAGGAAAGGTGTTTATCTTTGTGATGGACACTAGACATGCAAAGGATATTTAGGCATCTATCCCATGAAGGTTGACACACCAATTTAAGGATAGGATCACAGAATCACAGAACTCCCATTTTGTCTGGAAGAGACCTTCAAGATTATCAAGTCTAGCCTTTTCTTAGTGCTATCAACACCACTAAACCCTGTCCCCCAAAGCAACATACACCCTTCTTTTCAACACCTCCAGGGACAATGACTCAATCCCCTCCCTGGGCAGGCTGTTCCAATGTCTGACAGCCCTTTCAAGAAAGAAATTCCTCTGACATCCAACCTGAACCATCCCTGCAGCCCATGGACTTAGAGACAGACATGTCCACAGTTTTTGTGGGATTGCTCTGGCCTGCTTAAAAATCAGTTGTGCTTTATGAGTTTGATTTCAGCTTTTCTATAACAAGGTGGAATTTCTAACACTCATAAAGCATTAATCCTTCCCTGAGAGGTTAGATAAAAAGGAAAACATTAAATAGAAATTAGGAGACCCAGCCAGCTCCCAGAGAAACTGAGGTCAGAACTGATCTCATTTCAATGGAACAGAGTCTAGCAGTAAAATTTCTGCCTACCTTTTACATATTAGTCTTCCTTTCCTTTTCTCCTCATGTGCCTGCCATGGCCCTCATCTCTCCAGCAGCTATGATCTGCTGCCAAGATTTGTTCTACTCTCCGTGTAATTTATGACCCTGTCATGCAGCTTATTCATGCACACTTTCCCAGTGGCAAAGCTGAGGATACTGATGTATTCCGATGCTGCTCACAGAGGTGTGGGGAGTGGGCTCTGGAGCTACACATTGCATGCCTGGGTGACAACTGATGTAAATCAAATAGTGGAATTACTACAACAGATAACGCCAGGCACTTTAATTAATCTTTGCAGGCTTAGGATCTGAACCGTTCAGCTAGAAAAAGTCCCTCATAGGGACAGCATCGCAAAATACTACTGATCTCCTCGTCATCCTTAGGATTTTATTGTCTTAAATATTTCTTGCACAGATGCTCCATCCTCTATTACAAAATTGCTATTGAAGGAATGTTTCTCTCTTCCCCTGTTTTGTTCTTTCCTTCAAGGCTCTCCTTGTAAGAAATGTGTCAGGCTGGTTTATTTGCCAGAGGGAAGTAGAGTAATTTTCAGAATCTGTATTTCATCAGCAAATCACAGAATCATTCAGGTTGGAAAAGACCCTTTGGATCAAGTCCAACCATTAACCCTACTCTACAAGTTCACCTCTAAACTAATATCCCCTAACACCGCACCTAAGTGACTCTTGGAACATCCAGGGATGGTGACTCAATCACCTCCCTGGGCAGCTTATTCCAGTGTTTGAGCACTCTTTCTGTGAAGAACTTTTTCCTGATGTCCAGTCTAAACCTACTCTGTTGCAGATTGAAGCCATTTCTTCTGGTTCTGTTGCTAATAACCTGTGAGAAGAGGCCAGCATCAACCTCTTTACGATGTCCTTTCAGGTAGTTGTAGAGAATGATGAGGTCTCCCCTTAGTTTTCTCTTCCTCAAACTAAACAGTCCCAGCTCTTTCACTTGCTCTTCATAAAATCTATTCCCTAGACCCTTCACCAGCTCTCAAGACAGGAGACCTACACAGGCCTATTACAGGTGCCCCTTTCCACATCCCTGTGCACCACTGGAACAGAAACTGAAAGCAGTGGGAAGGGAGGGTCACTCAGGAGATGAATGCCACACACAGCACTTATTTTCAGTATTATGCAGGACATTTCTGGTTATAGTTTAATCGAAAAGACACCCCATCAAAAACTGCCCCTTCATTTAATGTGCACAGAATTCTATATGAAGGCACTAGATGGAAAGTATGAATGCTGTTGCTGGAGAGATAGCTGTGACCGCTTTCTATGCTGTATATAAGTCTGGAGAGGCTAATCAAACACAGAAGCAATGTGTATGTCCAGACTCTGAAGCTTCTATCTGCCCCTATAAATCTTTCAGCTTCAGAATGGACAGCAAGTGGGTTTATACTAATCCAGTCAAATTAATACTCCAATTCGATGATACGCAGTTAGGTAACGCTTGCTTTAATTTCTCCATGACCTGGCTAAGAAAAAATGTGCCTCTAATAAATACGGCTGGCTTGGGACATACTCAATGAGTACACCACCAGATGCATCATCAAGAGCTTTGGGAGATTTGTTTTTAGCATACAATCACAAGATCTGCAGCTTAGCAAAATTTCCTACTTCACTTAAGAAACACACTCAGCTTTTTTGGTGTTGCCAGAAGGAATCTTGGAAAACGTATGAGAAAATTTCTTCTACAGGCTGTGTCAAACTATTTAGGCTCATGTTTCCCTTGAAATGCCCCCCCTTTATGCTTTTTTCTCTGTTCCCACATATGTGAAAGGGAAACGCTAATAGTTAGCCAGTTCAAAAAGTCCCTGGATCAGCTTTCTAACAGACCCAAATCCTGCTGCTTTTAGGAAAAATGTGGATTGTATTTGTCTGTTCAACAGGCTGGACTGCAGTCACCTTACTGTAGTCAGGTAAGGGATTTAGTTTCCCACCCATTCTATGGTAAGTGCCTGCCTGGCAACTGCTCCTCTGACTTTGCAGGAGAGGTGTGGAAAAGGAAGCGTAGGTTGAATTATGATGCTGTTCCTTCCTCACACACCAGTCAAAGGCTCTTACTGGTTTTGAAAGGAGAATTCTGCAGAAGAAGAGATGTGTCTGGATCACCAGTTCTCCTGAAAAACACTTCGAAACTCTAAATCGGAGTGTAATCTCTTGGAAGGAGTGAAATGGATTCCTGGAACATGGGCACAGCTCCTTGTTCTGGGCAAACCAAGTTGTTTTTGCTCTGTGGTGTCCAGGCGGAAAACCTATGAGTCCATCTAGCAAAGCCAATCGCACATACGTCAATGGCTGAATGCTAAAACGTAGGCTTGCATGCAGTAACTCCTTTGGTGTAACTGTATCAGTACGGGAGGCAGAATGAATGATGTCAAATAGCCCATGAAGACTGTGTACATTTATTGTTACCAGACAAATCTATCATCTCAAGAATGAGGAACGGTGCAAACTAAGTACTGTCAGAAAGGTACAAGAAGTAAGTGATGACTGTTGGAAAGCATCAGCTTCACATGTGTATGATTTCATGGATAGGTAGTTCACTACCAGCTGAAAATATGACCTCTGAGCCAGCACAAGATGCAAAGCCACCCCTAAACCTATAATCAAAATACACATGAAGACTATTTTAAGGTCTGAGTGCCAGCAAAAAACCACCAAAAAACCAAAAGAAGGTCTGGTCCACTATAATCAACACTTGAAATTAAGGGATTAATTCAAAGGATTAATGACAGAGCAGAGATGCTCTGAGTCAGTTTAGAAAGTTTTTTCCAAGAAGTCCAGCTTTCAACCAAAACTTAATCAAAGCACATCTAGATTTCCACATCAAGCCACAGCAGATCCAGCTAAGCAATAAGATGTAGGACTGAAGTAGCTCCATTTCTTGGCATGACTCTACAGTTAGAAGTTTCCAACAGAAGTGACTTAAGAGGAAAAAAATATCCCATCAATACCTGTGGCTATATAGGACCAAAACTCTTCACCAGCAAAGCTCCCTAGGTAGGACTCATACCTGTAAGAGGCTCTGACTTCATACTGGTTATGAGTTGACTGATAGACACAGTATGAAGCCCACTTTACTAACATTTCTTGCTAGAAGCTGATCTTCCACAAGGGGTTTGAGTAAATCAGAAACGGCCCTTATGGCTTATTGTGGGCCTCTCTCTGGGCTGCATTCCTACCCACAAAAGAGAAATGTTTGTGAAAGTCCCACAGGAGAAGTGACACAGAAACAGCCAAGTTCAAATAAATACATCAGAAACCAAGGAACATTTTGCTGGCCAGGAGACATGGATTACCAGAAGGGAGATGGTGGAAGAGCAGGAAAAAGAAAGTAAGAAGGAAGGCAGGGAGAAGACCTAAGTTCTTCCCCAGAAGCTGGAAAGCATAAAAGGCAGCCAACCTCTGGGCAGAGCTGGAAAACAAGTGAAAGTGAGAGCTTCTCTCAACTCTGAGAATGCAGCCAAAAAATCAGGTTACCAACAGTAAAATTAGGATGAAAACACCCCAAACTCTTTAAAATTGGCAGCAAAGAAGTATTTGCACTCTTTGGCTCCACATAAGGCTGAGTGGAAGGGGTAAGAAGGAAACGGGACAAACTGCAGCTTGGAGTCAAAATATTTCCCTTCTGGATGCTTCTGGCTCAGTTCAGCCCTTTGTGACTCTCAGTTTCAACCTGTTACGCACTCCCCCATAATCACCATAATAAATAGCTATTTGCTTGCTCAGTGTATTCAACTTCCTCGCAGCAAGCCAAGCTCAACCAAGCACTAGCATTTATTTCTGGATTTTGACCTGGCCTGCCAAAAACAAAAGAAAAATTGATGTGATTTGCCATATTCACTGGGAAAGAATAAAAACAACTGCACTCAAACACCAGGGGTTGTGGCCAAGTTCACTTCGTGTTGCTGCTGGTGTTATCACTGTTATTTAACTTTGCTTTAGGCCTGCTGTGGAAAAAGGGAGGGTTTCACCACTGTTTCTGAGCTTTAAGGGAGATGTGAGTTATGCTAATAGCATAGACATAATGAACTGTTGTCCTTTTGTTGAAAGGAAAAGCCCTCAAAAGTTAAATTATTGTTAGAAATCCATAATGGCTAAACAAAACCAGACCTCATTAAGACAAACAGTTCCAATTCTGTCTAAAATAAGATGTTTCAAGAGGTGGCAACACCACGCTTGGTGTTCCAAGGCCATGTGCCACAGCCATGATCTACAATGCTCATGATGCATCCCAAACCACCGATTCAGACTTGCAGAGTTGTCCTGACATGTTCCCAGAAGTGCTACAGATCTTCCTTAGCAGGGCTGCAGGCTGGGTTTTCCAGAGGATTTGGGGCAACATGAACAGGATTTGGGCATCTGTGCAAATTTCTGCCAGACATATCAAAGGTGATGAAGAACCAGTATGCAGGTCTTTAAAGCTGGTATTACCCTTCCAAAAGCTTTTCCTGTGAACTGTCCAGTGCTACCTGCCTGCCAATTCACATTATCTCATATGAATTCTCATTTTTGTGGAAGTTCTGGCCTCAAGGAGCTTGTCAGAATCTCCCTTACCATTCTTGAATCACTTTGTATGGGACCTAGGCACCTCCTTCAAGAACCAGGAAAAGAACTACCCAACCTGAATCCTTCAGAAGAGCCCCTCTACCTGGCAAAGAATGACATTTCCTGCCCCCTACCCTCCTCCATGATTTTTGAGGGTGTCCCTCATGAGTTTTAAACACTTGGGGCTGACACTATCTCAGACCCAATTGCAGAACAAGAGCTATGGCTATGAACTTCCCATCCAGATTGGACAGAACAAACTAAATCCCACAATCCACAGACAACTGGGGAATGGAATTGCACTTCTCTGTGCGGATGACACTGAACATTTCTCACTCCTCCTAGGGGAGGAGAGAGAAAGGAAAGGAATTTCCACCACGAGTGCCAAATGTCTAATTAATGCCCTGTTATGGACTGTATGTACACAAACTTCCCTCCTACACAGAAAGGCGGTTGGAGTTACGTACCACTGGAGCTGCAGTTAACAGGCAAAAGGAATGACTTTCATTTAAAGAGTGATGTTCCACATTCCTGGACAAGACACTCTGGAGTGAATGAAGCACTCACTGTGCAGTAGAGCCTCAGTAGCCTTGAAATTAATTTTGCTGTGACCTAATAAAACCACAGACTTGAAATTGTGATGATTCAGAAATTTTCAGCTCACATCAGGTATTCTTGCAAAATATTTGGAAACTGCAAAAAGCATTTAGTGGTCTCCCTATGTCAAGAGGAGGAATCCTGACCTCTTGCCTTTATGGTTCTTGTTCCTGTGAGCAATAATTTTAGACAGAGATGATTAAACCCGTGTGGTCTTTCTTCTACAGTTGCTAAAAGAATAACAAGTGGCCTGGCTTGGTCCTTTCTGCACTGAATCATCTTCCCTCTTTCTAGGGGAATGGTGACAGGGACAGACCGTGCTCCTAGTCACGTGTGCAGTAATGGAAATCAAGCTGACCCAGTGGATAGGTTTATCTGCAGAGCAATACAATGGAGCAACAAGAGTCAGGAGAACCTTATAAGGGCATGAGCTTTCTCTAACTGAGAGTCACAAAGTTACGATTTCAGTAGAAAACAATTTTGCAAAGACCAAGAACATGAATCATACCTATGGCTAAAGCAGAGGTTTAAGACATTCTTGATCCTTATTTGACTGCAAAACCTGTGGAAGAGTGGCTATAAATTCAAATTAATCTCATCCTAAGGAAGATCTCAGTTGAAGCTTCCTGTGAGCTCAAGGGATGACAGGATGCACAGAAGGGTTACACTGATTTCCAAAATCAGTAAGAGATCCCTCATGAAGTCTAACAGCATGCAAGGTAATAATAATGACATGCTCGTCTCACTACTTGTCAGAGATTCCCTTAGAAGTGAAACCAGGCCACTTCAAATTGTGTGGAAATATGACTTGAAAGATTACTGCAGAATCAAATAATGAGTGAGGCTGGAAAAGACCTCTAAGATCATCCAGTCCAGCCTACGACCTAACATTACCACATCAGCTAGACCAGGGCACTAAATGCCACATCTAGTCTGTCCTTAAACACCTTCAGGGATGGGGACTCCGCAATCTCCCTGGGCAATCCATTCCAGTATATGGCTGCTAATAAATTATGCAAGAGACTAACTGCAGCATTGTTGAAAAATATGATTTTGTTTTGTGTGCTTCCAGTAATGTTTTCTTAAACAAAACTCTTACATTTGTCCCCCTTATTTGTGGAACTAATGCTGTGGAAAGCATTAGGCACACTCCCACACTTGCTAACGCTGTATCGCTCGATCCACTCTCAGGGCAAATTGCATTTCTGGTTTTGTGGAAATACAGTGCCCTTGAAGACATAAGTGCAATGCAAAATTGCATAAACAGGACTTAAATTAGATGTGAATGGGGTCAGCATCAATCACTGAGGCTTCACAGATCAGTATCTGAATATTTAATTGCCATTGAAAAAGAGTGGCTAAAAGCAGCAATTTTTATTTATCTTAATCCTCCTGGATGTGAAGGCTTCTCATGACCCCTTTCCTTTTCCATGTCAATTGAGTTTAATTAGCAGCTTGTAGCAGCAGTAGGACCTGTTCACACTGTGAAAAAGATATTGCGAATTTGATGAAGTAACTGGAAAAATGACCTAAAATTGCCTCCTTGTTGCACGTCTGTGTTTCCTAGAAAGAAAAATCTTCTTTTCCACTGATTTCCACTCAGCAATGCTTCTTTTGGAGCAGGTAAAGGACATCCCAGTTCTAAACAGCACCATGTCCTGACAATGTCTGTGCCTTTCTTCTTGCTTTCATCAGAGAAGTCTAGCTGTGCTGTCAGCAGGATGTGAGGATGACACTTCAGATGTCTGGCCTCAGAAAAGTAGGAAACACTTTCTGCAAGCAGGTTCTCATTTTAAGAAACCAGCTATTTGCTAGTTCATGCTGATGGCACCCCGCTTCGAAAGCCGATGATCTCCCTTGCTATGGTTCTGTGATTATTGTGAGGAATAATGAGTGTCTGGTAACTCAAAAAAAAAAAAAATTGCAGTGCAGTAGGTCTAAAAATAGAGATTAGGGAAGATGGGAATTAGCTTACCACAGCTCACCTCAATTGCCAGGTTGGGTTTCCGTTTCCAGTAAGCCTTGAGCGGGGCAGCCTGTGCTAATGTGTCTGTGGGCATTCCTCATCCAGAGGAATAGAAATTTCTTTGAAAACAGATACCTGACATCACCACTCCGTGCTTTCCTGGAACAAGGCATGTGCTGCATCTGTACACTGACTACTGAAAGAGTCATCATCCCATGTGAGATGTTACACATCAGTAAAGACCAGACAATTTGTTTGCAGTGAGTGGAACTAGAACTTGGTGATCAACTTGCGGAAGAACTCTTGAGGAGGATCTCTGGATGTTCAGCTTAGGCTAGATGTCTGGGAACACTGCAGACTGACTACTTTGTGCTTGGACAAAGATTTGCTTTAATAGATCAGCAGAATTTGAGAGTAGTAAGAGGCATTAAAATGGTCAGCAACACCTCCTTCCTGTACAATCTGGAGAGCTGGTCCAAAATGGGACACACTGTGCTTTGCTCACTAACAGCCTCCAGCTGAACACCTTGACGGTGCACACTCTCTGCTTGGCAGTATTCAGAGAATGACAGAATCATTTAGATTGGAGAAGACCTTTAAGATCATAGAGTTCAACCATTAACCCAACTGTACCAAGCCCACTGCTAAATCATGTCCTTAAGCTTCAGATCTATACTACTCTTAAACAAGACCAGGGATGGCAATTCCTCCAAAGGGGCAGAAAAGAAAGCCCCATAAAATAGCAGTGATGGCTGTGGGAAGAAGCCAGGACAAGAGTAACAACATTTGGGTACAACGGGTGCAGCTGAAGATCCCATATACATAAAAGCAGTTCCAAGCCCAGCATTCCTTTTTTATTTTTCACTTTTCTTTTGTTCTCAGAGTTGATTTTGGACAGCATGTCAGGGAAAGAGGCTGCTACAGTGATTCTAAAGGGACTGTGGCCACACAGATTTTCCCAAGTGAGACATGAAAGGCTTTGAGTCCCCAGCAGCAACTGAAGGATCCCTCGGGGTTTACCTGGACATGTGTGTTACACTTCACCTTCACTATTGTGCAGGACAGCCCTTGTCCTGAACGGAGCGGGGCCGCCTCGCAGCAACGGGGAAAGAAAACTTTCCCTCTCCCCACCCCAAAAAAAAGCCATTTTGTTAAGTTCCACAAAATGGCCCGCCCGCCCCTCACCCCGCCCGCAGCCCCCGGC
>VZRI01010149.1:356297-429019 GCA_013397515.1 Upupa epops | reverse complement strand
TCCGCCCCCCCCCCAAGCCGTTCCCCGCACCGCCCGCCCTATGTAAAGTGCTGCCGGGGTGTCCGAGCTGAGCCGTGCCGTGCCGAGCTGTGCTACGATGCGGGGTCGCTCCGTGTGGCGCCTGGCGCTGCTCGCTCTCTGCCTGGGGGCTGCTGCGGCGGGAGGGGGGGAAGGGGGCGGAAAACGCCGGCGACAAGCTCAGACCACGTCGGTCCCGCAGGGAACACCCGCCCAGGGCAAGCGTGAGTACCGCTAAGGGATGGGGTCGGCGTGGCTGGGGGGACTGGGTGGGGTGGCCCCATCGCACCCTCACCACGGGTAGGTGTTTCAGCCCCGAAGGGCTCGGGGGGACCCGCCTGTGCCTTCGGTAATTCCTAACTTTGCTCTCTCTTCCTCCTCTGCTTCCTCCCTGCTCCTCTTCCTCCCGTGCCCTCGCAGAGACCTGTTTTGACAATGGACGGTACTACCAGGTCAACCAGCAGTGGGAGCGCATTTACCTGGGCAACACGCTGGTCTGTACCTGCTACGGTGGAAGCAGAGGGTTCAACTGCGAGAGCAAGCCCGAGCGTAAGTTCGAGGGGTCACTGATGTCTCCATCCAGACTCCATCACACCAAGCGTGGCTTTCAGTGCCCAGTCTGCTCAGCTTTGTGCTGGTCAGTGCTGGCAGAGGGGGTCCTCAGCTGGAGTTTGGTATTTAGAGTCCATAATCGAGTGGTGCTTGATTACACTGAAGGTTCTGGCTTGGGATTTTTCAGAAAGCCTGGCTTGGGATTTGTGCTTTTTCCTTAGCGGTGGGCTTGCCAGCAGAGCCCCGAGCCAAACATCACTCATCCCTCTCTGGAGCATTGGATCTAAATGTTAATATTTGGAGCCAACTTCATGCCTTATAATGAACTGAGCTGACTCCTGGATGCACGCAGGGCAAGTTTAAGTCTGGAGTTACTTTGCAGTGCTGGCTCCATGCTGTTCGATTGCTTCACTCCGACTTTTTCATAGCTGTACATTATCCTCAGGTCGTTTAAAAGTATTCAATTTAGGACTTGGTGCAGCCCCTCCTCAGCCACGAGCTGTGAGCCTGCTGTAATTGAGTGTAAAAAGAGATTGTTTAGTCTTCCACAGGAAAGCGTTTAAGTCATAGAAAGAGCTTTGGTCTGCTGGAAGATGCATGTCTCTGGGATTATGGTGTAGTTTAGATTATCAGAGAGGTTCTATCTCTATCTATTGGCCTGTAGCCACTGGTTTGCTGTAATTGCTTTATGTTGCCTTGGAGATACAAAAGAAAAACTGGTTCCTGGCTGATAGTGTTCATATAAGACAGATGGGAGCGTCCCAGCAAGTTGCTTTGTAAGGCTGTGTGCCTCATGGCTCGAGTGTTTGAAGGAGTACTCAGTCCCCTTACCAGTTTCAAAGTCCATCAGCAAGTTTCCCTCATGGCACAGCTCACTTTTATCTGTGCAGTATGAGGAAGGTGGTTCTGCTGTGGGTCTCAAGCCTGGTGGCAGCACTGACATGTTCACTCTGTAATCACTTAGTCCAGTATGAGTGTGAACAACTCACAAGGAGTGCAGTTGACTTTGGAGGCTCTGCTGCAGAATTTGGGATCCACAGACTAAGGTTTTGGGGTTTTTTGCCAAGTCTGAGGGGAGGGGGTTAGCATGACAAAGCACACGGCTTCTAGGGGATGTTTCCTCCCTCTTGTCTTCTGTAGTGTTGCCTCCAGACAGCTGGGATTGATCTTTTCAGGATGTGCCTGCCTGCCCTTATGCCATACTCAACTTTTGGCTCACTGTGGGAGGGAAGTTGAGGGTATCCAGCATCATGAGGCACTTGAGGGGGTGTATTTTACTCACAAGGTCCTCTTCTGTTCCATGCTAAGGAAAGAGGAGACTGATGGGCTTTTTCCTGAGGAAAAGAGGTTCCATGTGAAAAGGGGAGGAATGTGTGTTTCTGTTGACAGCACACCTGACTGGTTATTTTTCTCCCCTCACAGCTGAAGAGACCTGCTTTGACAAATACACTGGATCCACTTATAGAGTAGGGGAGACTTATGAGCGCCCCAAGGACTCCATGATCTGGGACTGTACTTGCATTGGAGCTGGACGTGGGAGAATCAGCTGCACCATTGCCAGTATGTAGCCAATGGCTTATTCCTGGAGTTATTGCTCCTTAGTGTTGTTTTCCAGATCAATTTACAGAGTATTCCCAGTGCCAGCTGGAATTTTGGGGCTTTAATACAAAACTGGGTAAAATATTGTAATTGCAAGCCCTTGTCCCATGTACATCATTTTGCATAACCAAGTACCTTTTATTTAAGAGGCAAACTGCTATGTGTAAAATAAGCCAAAAATTAGCAGATTTGTACATTTTCTATATACAGGGGTGTGGTAACATCTTTTTGGGAGCACTTACTAGTTTTTTTTTCACTGGGGGGGAAAAAGTGAGGATCTGCTCTGAAGCTGGTGAGTCAGAGTAATACCAAAGGGTGGTTGAACTAGATGACTTGCAGAGGTTCCTTCCAACTCTTGCCATTCTATGATTCTACCCTGAATAAATAATAAAACCACCTGAAAGTCAGTCCCTCAACACACCAACACTTAGCCCTGAAGGAGATGGAATTTCATACCCAGACACAAGCTCAATGTTTCTACAACTCCTTTTACATCTACCTGATGCATACTTTCCTCTTGTTCCTCCCTTTCTTTTTCCCTTGGTCCTTTCATGTATGCCTGTCTGGAAATCCTTTCCTTACTGAGTCACTGCTCAGTTTCTTTTTGGCTCATAGTTATGAGTGTCTGTGAGCACAAATGAAGATCAATGAGTGTCAGGACTTTTAGACTGATATTTCAAAGTACCCCAGGCATCTTTTGAGAAAAGTCTTGATTTTAAACAAGAAACTGGGTAATTTTAAGATACATATGCTGATCCTAGTAGCGCTGCTGAGGAGGACTCTGGAAACCAGCTGCCATTATAGTATGGAAAACCAAAGTGCCCTCAATCTAACAAGTAGAGCTGAAGCTCTGCAAAATGTAATGGCATTTTATTGAGCAGGGACAGTAACTCTTATAGGGAAATAAACATTCAGTAAGGAAATTGCAAATGCAAGAGCAGCCTCACTTCATCAGCCTGGTTTAGAGCTCACTGGAGAGTCTCATTGACTGCAACTGGCTTTGAGTCAATCTTCCTAACTTTTAGGTTTCTTGATTTCTTAAATGAGCCAATGAAATATTCTAGTGGCTTCTAATAAATGACCAGATATGTGGAGTGTTTCCCTGCCCCTTCCTCAGAAGAAAACTCTTTAAATAAGAACTGCCCTTTGTGATGTTTCCCCGCCCTGGCTCTGGGCTGCCCTCAGGCTGTGGGGTTCAGCTGGGCTGGGCATCCACCTTTCCAGGGCAGCATTTTCAAAAGGAAAAGGACTGGTGTCACACCAAGCACCTCCCTTTGCTATGTGCTGTCCTGGCCACCATGTCCCTCACACTGTGTAGGGACAGCAACAGTGAGGCCCAAGTGGTGCTGCCTCAACAAGATGGAGGCAAACCTGCCCTCTGGCTGTGAGGGACAGACAGCACCTCCTTGAGTCCCACTGTTTTCCTTTCACCAGTCAGGCCTCAGCTGGTGTTGGAAACCTTCAGGGTATGAGCTGAGGAGAGAAGATTGGGCTTGGAAGGCCCAGAAATGGCAAGGGGAAAATGGTGGCCATATCCTTTCCCCCTCCTCCTCAGCACCCTTGCTGCCCCTACTGTCCCTTACTTTATCTCTGGCGTGCTCCCTCAGCTCTCTTTCCCACCACAGATCGCTGCCATGAGGGTGGCCAGTCCTACAAGATCGGTGATACCTGGCGTCGGCCCCACGAGACTGGTGGCTACATGCTGGAGTGTGTGTGCCTGGGCAACGGCAAGGGCGAGTGGACCTGCAAGCCTGTGGGTAGGTTGCCGCTCCCTCTTCCCTCAGCTGAGTCAGGGCATGTTACCTGTTCCTCATGTTCCCTGAGGCATCCTGGCATGGGTGGCCCTGGGTGGACTCTTCTTCCCTTCTCCTCTGGGCAGCCGAGCGATGCTACGACAACACGGCTGGGACATCCTATGTGGTGGGCGAGACCTGGGAGAAGCCCTACCAGGGCTGGATGATGGTGGACTGCACCTGCCTTGGGGAAGGCAGCGGCCGCATCACCTGCACCTCCAGAAGTAAGTGCTGGCCTGGCACCTACCTGCCGGCTGCTCCTTCTTATTTGTCTCGTTGTTCAGTTCTGTCCAAAAGGTGTTTTTTTTTTTAGCCTGCATTGGGGCAAGCAGCCATAGTCTGGGGAGGATGGCCATCACCTACGAAGGAATGTAGACACAGACTTCTCTGAGAGGAAAGGGTTTGCACATCCCAGCTGACATTTACAGTCTGGGGATGCTCTGGAGAGCTGATGATCTGTGCTGGTGGCAGAAGAACTGAATTAGTTGAGGGTTTAATATCTTCTAGAGAGAAAGTTTTAAGAAATTGGCAGGTTAGGCCAGTCACAGGTCATGGGCTCCCCTAGGGAAGTCAGGGAATTGCTTGGCCTGCAAAATGGCCTAGAGTTTGCCTTCATCTCTGTGCCTTTGTTAAAACATCCACCTGAGGGAGAATTAGGGTCTTTAAGAGAAATAATTGCCTAATTCAACAGCAAAGTCTGATAAGTGAAGATGCCTCTTTTTCCTCTCTTATTTTCTATGTACATTAGCTAAAGCAGGGTGGGGTTTGTCTGCTGCACACCTCAGCTTGTTTTTCCCTGCATTTTGCCTTCAGTGTCAGCTGACCAGCACAGGTGGACTCTTTGCTGGTTTGTTTTTACCTCACTGAAGGACGTCCGGTAAACACTCAGTTTTGGTTGGTATTTGCAAAGCAAACAGAGCTTTTGAGATCCCAAATCTTGCTTGTTTATCTACCTCCTGCTCCAATTTTGTGAAGAGCAAGCACTGTGGTGGGTTTTGCCTCAAGAAAAGGTGACTTTGCACCTTACAGCTTTGTTGTGCAAGGTTTGAGCAGCAATCCTGTACCCTGTAAATTACCTCATGTTCAGTTGCCTGGGGGCACAAAGTGTTGTAGTAGATTTAGCTGATGGAAAGAGCAGACATGTAAAGAACTAGAACAGGAAGGAGGGTTACGATTAAAACTGAAGGGCTGGAGAGACTGGGGCAAGAAAAAAGCTTTAAAAATCAAACCAGCCTCAACAACATCAAGTCTGTAAAAAAAAAAATACAGAAGGAAAAATCATTAACCACAAAAGGGAATGAATGAAATGGAATGTGATGTTCAGAATTTTGGAGGGGTTGTTATTAATCAAAATGATTTGACAATATCTCACCTCCCACAACTCAGGTCTGCCTTGTTGTATTTTGGGGAAATTGCTAAATGACCTGTTCAGTTTTATTTGGGGGGTGGGTTTTTTTTTTGTTTATTTAAATGTGAAACCACTGAGTGGCATTAAGCTTCAGTGTGTGCTGCTCGTTCATAACACTTATGGCCAGTATTTTCCAGAATGTTCTCCTATGATTTCTTGGGGGATATTTCAGCTTTTCATTGTTTAACTTGAGACTCTGAGCATCCGTAAGACAGACTTCTTTTTCTTTGTATTTGCCAAATGACATGATGAGTGCTTCACAAATATACCACTCTTCTGGCAAATACTCAGGTTTTGGTTATTCCAACTGCTATGAAGTGGTAATAGGTTTTCCATCTGTGTAATCCTATGTGCTCCTTCCCTGGCAATCTGGCATGATCTATATCTCCTTCCACGCTCATTGATCCATGATTGTATTTGAGCTGCCATATCAGGTTACTCTTGAATGAGAAGCTAGAATCTTATAACGGAAGAAGAACTGGTTTATCTATGTGTCTTTGGCACCCAGACAGAAGTAGTTTCTTTTGCTGTCCTTTGAACCTATTTGCTCAATTCATCAGGGTTTCTGGGCTATTCAAGACAACAGGGGAGATTTAGAAAGTCTAATATTCCTGGTATGATGTGAGCAGCTTGTATGAACTTCAGTGGAGATTTGCATACACTTCTGGAAGAAATGGAGTCTACATATTGCCCTGAAACAGGTTTTAGTTTCTGTAGGCTGAAGTAGAACCCCAAACCTCAGTGGTGCCCTGTGTGTAGTATGGAACAACTCAACCATGAGGATTTCTGCCCTTTGATCAGTTTTGATCAAAAAGTTTGAGCTTTTAGAAGCGTGTGCTAGACAGAAAGGGCTTACAGGAACTTTTAAAAGTAACTAGCAGGAAAGGTTTCAACCCAAACAGTGCTTTTTCACATTGAGTTTTAGATGTGGCTTATACTGTGTTCATACTTGGGTGGTTATGATGCTAACGTTGATGATGGCTACAGATGAGTTGCAGTTAAATGGGAATTTTCCCATTGTCTAAGCCATTGGTGTTTTCAGATACTCTCAGCCTATGCAGTTTAGTGAAGGCTTTGCTACAGATAGGACTAAACTGGGTTTGGTTTGGAGCACAGTGCAATACATTGAGGCACTGGAGAAAAGCAACTAAACTGATCAAGAGTCTAGGTAGTATTAGAAGTTGCTGAGGGAGTTGGGGCTGATTAGCCTGGAAAAGAGGAGGCTGAGAGGAGACCTTATTGCCCTCTTCAACTATCTGAAAGGATGTTGTAGAGAGGTCTCTTCTCACAAGTAACTGTTGACGTAAAAAAGAGGGACCTGCAGCCTTGAGTTGTGCCAGGGGAGGTTTAGGTTGCATATTAGGAACAATTTCTTTTCTGAAAGGGTTGTCAGGCCTTGGAACAGTCTGCCCGGGGAGGTGGCTGAGTCACCATCACTGGATGCGTTCAAAAGCCTCATAGATGTGGTGATAGGAAACATGGTTCTTGTAGTGGACTCAGTAGAGTAGAATATATGATTGGACTTGATGATCTTAAAGTTCTTTTCCAATCTAAATGATTCTGTGACAGTCATGGGCTACAGAAGATGGGGTGGGCTCAATAAAGGCTTTAAACTTACAAGCTTGTTTAGTAGTGTTTGGTGGTTGCCTGATGAAGCCATTCAACACAAAAATAGCTAACAATTATGTCCCTTATACAGATAGGTGCAATGACCATGACACCAAGACTTCCTACAGAATTGGAGATACCTGGAGCAAGAAGGATAACCGTGGAAACTTGCTTCAGTGTGTCTGTACTGGTAACGGCAGAGGGGAATGGAAATGTGAAAGACACACGTCCCTGCATACGACCAGCACTGGTAAGTGGGGCTTTGTAGGGTGTGAGGCAGGGAGAAGGACAAGGAATACCATAGTTTGAATGACTATGTTAAGTATGTGCTGTTGTGTGCGTAGGTTTGATACCTCATTATTCTCCACAAGTGGAGCTTGCCCATACAGACATGAACACCTGCACCACCACAGTGCAGTAAATCACACCTAGAGCTGTGCATCTGCAGGAACTCTCTACATGCTTTGTCCAGGAAGCACAGCGGCACTTCAAGTGTTAAGCTTTATGTATTTGCCTCAGGGTACTTTTCTATAGTATCTTTTAATTGGAATTCCATGGGGACCATCTGGTTTCTCTGACAAGATAAATGCACCAACTAATGGTTGAGCTTTAAACACCAGAAATGTCAAGGAATGTATACAATGCTGTTTAATGCAGGTATGTTAGAGAGTTGGTAATTTTAGTATGAAATATTGCCTACTTTATAGAGAACATAGGTTACTTTTTTTTGCCCAAGGTTTGCTGAAGTCTTCAGCTTCTTAGTTTTTTCTTTTGCCATTTTAAGAGTTTCCCACTCAGGAGGGCAGTGTAAACCTTCTCTCTCTTTTCCTGCAGCACCTACACTCATTCTATCTTGCTAAATGACATTTAACTGTTTGATAGCACCAGATGAACTTCAAACTCTCCGAAGGCCTAGACTTCAATTTACACAAAGCTTCAAGGATGCCCCTATTTTGTTCCCATTACTGTTTCCCCTATTACAGAAGGGCTGAATTTGTGGAGGTTCCTGTGGGAATTGCTGGCAAAAACTTCCCACAATGTAGACAACAAGCCTTTTTGTCTCCCAGCATTATTCCAAATGATAATGGGCCAAACCCTTTGATTGAAAGTTTAAAAATTCCACATGAGTAAAGTTGGGGTTTATTTTCCTTTTTTAATGAAAAATTCAAAAGGAATCCTTTTTTGCTTTATCTCCCAGCATCCTTGGTAATTTATTATTGTCTTGTCACTGATCTTCATTTTTCTGTTCTAGATTTTCTTCAACTAAGCATTTATTTTTCCTCTAAAAAACCTGTTTCTAAACAGTTCCTGTGAGAAGCATTTGACTTTCTGAATCTGTTCTGAAGCTGCTCTGCAGAGGTGCAAACCAGTAGCAGAAGTGGGAGAAATTCTTTTGACTTCGAAGTTCACTAAGCAGGATAGTTTCAACTTGATTATCTTGAAGGTCTTTTCCAACCTTGCTGATTCTATGAATCTCTGTTCAGGGAAGCTAAGAGTTGTGCCTTTGATCCCCTGGAGTGACAAAGGCTTTATTGTCTCAGCATTTAGTTGGAGCATTCTGGTCTTCAGCTGTTGCTTCTCTACTGTGTTCTGCTGCAGGATCTGGCTCTCCCAGCTTCACCAATGTGCAGACAGCGTTGTACCAGCCCCAGCCTCAAAAGCCCCAGCCTCAGCCGTATGGCCAGTGCATAACAGATAATGGAGTGGTGTACTCTGTGGGTATGCAGTGGCTCAAAACACAGGGCAGCCAGCAAATGCTTTGTACCTGTCTGGGCAATGGAGTCAGCTGCCAGGAAATTGGTATGAATTTGTGTTTGGTGCCTGTTTGGTCCAGTAAGATTTTTAGGGCTGCCTTGGGGGTTTCATTTTGAAGTAGAATCCTTTTGTATGTGTGCGCACCAGAAAAGTCTTCTGAAGAGGACTTGCTGGATTGAAAGATGCAAGGGATGAAGAAATGGTATTTTTGGTTGTTTGAAGTCTGGTTTGTTTCCCAGCGAGTTATATATAACCTGCTGTGGGGAAGCAGAGCCCTTGGGGAGCAGCATTAAGAACTTTATTCAAATGGAGCTGCAATAATATATGTTTGGAAAAGAATGTAAAAGAATGACACAGCTGCAGAGCCGAGTCATCTCTTGGTGTGCATTGGCTCCTGTCCACGGCAATCACTGTGGGTTCACAGCAGCCAGTGACGTGGCCCAGAGAGGCTGTTGCTGTTTCAGAGCCCTGAGATTTGGGGATTGCTTTAAGCCAGGGTCTAATGCTGTGGTTTGCTTGTTTTAAAGCTGTGACCCAAACGTACGGTGGTAATTCTGACGGAGAACCTTGTGTTCTACCTTTCACCTATGATGGGAGGACTTTCTATTCCTGCACCACCGAAGGGCGCACAGATGGACAACTCTGGTGCAGCACCACTTCCAACTTTGAGCAGGACAGGCGATACTCCTTCTGTACTGAGCAGAACGGTAAGCTTTTCCCAGAGGGTGTTCAGATGCAGTGTGGCTCTTGTGCAAAGATAGAAGAAGCAGAGAACATAGGGAAGAGCTGCCCAAACAATTCTGGAGGGACTCAAGGGCAAGGCAGGCCTGTGAATGAAGGGCTGCCTACAGTCAGGGCACTCTTGGCATCTTTAGAGGGTGCTCCAGGTGATACAGATGCACCCTTGGAGTCCTGTTCTCGCTCCTCTGAGCTGACCTTAGAACAGAGGTATCTCCTGAGGATGAAGCTTTGGCCTAAAAGATGCTTAGGCTTTGCCTGGCTGGATTGCTAGAGCCATGCCCATATTAGGCTGCAAAGAGGAGAATATCCATGGAGTACAGTTTGTGCAGACCTCTGTCACTCCCTTCATCCTGACTATCTAGCCAGGTTGCCATATATAGCAGTAATTTTAATGTGATTTGTGGTTGCTGATCAAGAGCTGGTGTGTGACTAATGCAGCAGCATTTCCTCTTGTTGGTGGATGATCACTGTTCCCTTTGCAGCATTGGATCTACCTGTATGGTTTGGCTTCCTGGGAAACTGATTGGACATCCAGCAAACAGAACACAGGCAGCTACTCTGGGAACTGACCTCAGAGTTTTTCACATTACCACATGAAAATACTGTTTCTTATTCTACAGAGATCTATTCATAATGTTTGTTCTGTTCTACCTCAGTAGTTTTTTTCCTGATAAAAATCAAGTTTTCTCTGCAACACGTACAATACTACTTTTTTAAACCAAAACTCAATCCAAACAAAAACCCCACCACATTGTCTCTGTCCACACACACATTTCTTGTTTTAGTGAGGCTTCTTGCAATACACTGTGGGGAATGTGAGAGATCAGTGTAGAAAAACTTCTGAGTGTCTCTTCTTTCCCTCTTATCTGTATAGCAGAGTTGTTCAAGAGGTGAGTAGTTCAGGTAGATTACAGCCCTATTCCCACTGCTGCTTGCAAAACATGGAGCTTCCAGTCTGCAGAGATGTTTTGACTTGTCCTGTTGTACCTAACTGAGTTGTAACCCTTTCCAGAGGACTAAAGCTTTCATTTTAGCCCAAGGCCACAATGAGGTAAAAGCCTCAGGAGATAACACAGGTATGCTAAGAAATGAGTTGGATTGCCTGGGCCTCAGCACAAAGAGCCTGCAAAGCTACTTCTCAAACCCAGCAAACTTTGGTTTTCCCTGGAATGGCTCCCCAGGAATTTCAATGGCTGGCTCTGTAACTCCTTCAAAAATGACATTTGAACTGAACTGACCTTGCAGCCAAGAAAAGAGGTCTGTGGATAATATGCTGGGTACATGTGGGGAAAAGTAGTGCTAATGGTTTGTTTTCCAAGCCCGGCCTTTCATGCTGAGGGTGAGCGCAGCCTTCATTGGCATCTGTTTTCACTTTTGTGTAGTTCTGGTCCAGACACGTGGTGGCAATTCCAATGGTGCTCTGTGCCACTTCCCCTTCCTGTACAACAACCGCAACTACACTGACTGCACTTCTGAGGGACGGAGAGATAACATGAAGTGGTGTGGAACCACCGAGAACTATGATGCTGACCAGAAGTTTGGTTTTTGCCCAATGGCCGGTAAGGATGAGCACTGAAAGGTGTTGTGAAATGTCTGTGAGTAGTTCTCTGGGCTGGAAAGTGAAGAGCTGTCTGTCACTGGGCAGTTAGTGATGGCTTCCAGGGAGCCCAAAACATTTTAAAGCATTTAGAAAGTTCTGTTCTGTCTTTATCACCTTAGGTGATACCAGAAGATGACAGCTTCCATCATTTTGGTACAAACCAGTGGCAGGTACACCACTCAACTGGTGTAACTGGTGTAGACGCATTCAAACATTGGATTTTGTCTCGCTTGTTAGTTCTGGACACCTAAAGTATCCTGTTGCTTTCTCCTCAATCAGCCCATGAAGAAATCTGCACAACCAATGATGGTGTCATGTATCGTGTTGGGGACCAGTGGGACAAACAGCATGACATGGGCCACATGATGAGATGTACTTGTGTAGGAAATGGCCGCGGAGAATGGACCTGCATCGCCTACTCACAGCTCAGAGGTACTGTTTTTTGTGATGTCAACGCTTAGACTGAGTATTGGAGGGATGGGAGAAACTGGATTTCTTTCCCATCACTGTGAGTTCAAGCCCAGATTTGAACTGTTTATTACTAGCTTTTGTTTGGGGTAGAAGTATTGGAAGAGCTGTTGGAAGTCACAGAATCACAGAAAGTTAAGAGGTTGAAAGGGACCTCAAAAGATCATCTAGTCCCACCCCCTGCCATCCGTACATGCCTGCGTCCTTAAGCCTACCTTTAGGAATCATCACCACTGTGTTTTTACAGAGAGCTTAGCAGAGGCACCTCTTCCTCTCAAGAACAGACCAAACCTCAGACTAGTCTGAAGCTCGGACGCAGAGCCTTCCTGTTGCATTGCTCTACACTGGAACTTTCAGTTTCTCTGTGCTGGATTATCCCTTTGCTGGCTAATCTATATGAGAAAAAGTTGGCAGGACAGCACTGATATTACTCTTATTTACTTATTTATCTGAGTGGTCCAAGTGGAGAAGTGCTTAAGCAATACCAAATAAAGAAGACTTTAAAAGCACAGACATTTGATCATCCTACAGCTAGCTCACAGCATTGGCTTCATGTCTGGAAAAGGCAGGGGGGTTGCTGTCAAGCGGCCAAGAAAGGACTTTTAACACCACTGCTGAAATGGAATATAATTTATAGGGAAAGGCTCACTCAAGGGCTCTGGGAGGACTTTTTTAAGTGCATTTCCCTCGGAACAGTGAGAAATGCTGAAAGTTGTGTGTGAACCTCCTTTTTTCACATACACAGCTAGTTCTCTGCAGTTTCATTCTGGAATTAAAAAGGTCTTGCTTGATGGGGGCTGCGTACAGATACTTTGCTTTTGCAAAAGGCAAAGCTTATTCTAGTAGAGCTGTTTAAACACAGCAGCTAGAGAAGGTCCTTAGTGCCCATTGGAGGGTCTGAGCCTTGCTCCATTTATCCTGATGCTGTGCCTATGGTGTGGGAAAGTATGATGGGGAATGAAAGGCTGAGATTAACTGAGTCACTTCCCCAAGGACAGATGGTCTGTGATTGGCTCCAGAACAGAACTTGGGTCTCTTGGGTCCTACTTAAGAAAACAATGGGCTTCTGGGGTGGTTTTTGTGTTTATTTTGTCTTTCTGCTTCTTGCTGTCATTAAACCGGCATTGGGAATGCTGGGCCAGATGACAGATTGACACATGGCCATGGAACTGAACAGACCAAAACCGTTGTTGTACTTAAACTCGGGATCTGGTTGCTGTGTTTTGAGGGTATGGTAGATTAGTTGTCAGCAGTAACAGAATCGCAGAATATCTGTGGTTGGAAGAGATCTTTAAGATCACCAAGGTGCAACATCTTGGTATACAATAGATCTGTTCCCATTTTCAGAGTCCTACAAAGTGTAGCAGAGATGCCCAGTAGAATAACATCACGGAGAAGACATTTGTACCTCTTTGCGGTACCTTTATGAACCCAGAGTAGCCCTTTAATCCTTGTGTGGCTCTAGCAATTTCAGACTTCATGTCTTCCTTTTGTTTGAAGTGGTTAGAATCTGCTAAAGGGAAGGGAACAGTGTGCAAAACAGAAGGACTTTGTCTTGGCACTTACAGCTGTTGCTGACAAACCACCTCTGCTCTTCTAACAGACCAGTGCATCGTGGATGGTATCACTTATGATGTGAATCAGACCTTCCACAAACGACATGATGAGGGGCACATGCTGAACTGCACATGCTTTGGCCAGGGCAGAGGAAGGTGGAAGTGCGATCCTGTTGGTAAGTCACCAGCTGTCCTTGCTCACCAGACACACTCAGGAGCTGAGGGTTATGGATTGGTGAAACTGATGTGTGAATTAGGGCCTGGTCTTTGCCCACTTTCAATCCTGAATTGCACAAGAGGAAGTAACATTGATAGGCTTGCCATGGGAGTAGTTGACAATGTCTTGTGGCAACAGACCCCTTAGGATGCAGCAGGTTCTGGTGACAGGGCATGTCAGCCCCAGACTGAAGTGATTTGGCTGAATTCTGATACTTGAACAGGCAGAACTTTCAAACTGAGCACTGATACACCAGTATGCAGCTAGGTGCTGGTGCTAGCATTAGGTTTTGTTCCTTTATCTTGAAATCTTAGGACTCCTCACTGGAGCACCAGCATACATTAACTTACCTCAGGCTAAACTGATTTTTTTTTTTTTGGCTGCCCTTTGTTCTGGCAACTAGAGAAAGCTCAGGATGAGAGCGCATGTTAATAGCACTCTGGAGGTTTAGCTAAAACCATCATGGTTCTTTGCAGGAATGGGGAGATTTCATCTCCTCTCCCCTTTCTCTAGTGAACCTTGATTGGAAGATAAGACCTGGCTGTTTGGTTTACAATTACTAAACCCAAGAGAACTTCCAAGTTATTGCCAAGAAAATCTATTGCAAAGTACTAGTTGTTAAATTCTGCTTTATTTACAACCCTATCTGTGCAGGTTTACTATGAAACCTGGATTGTAAATTTCTACTTTGAAAGAAGGGACCAGGGAGGTTGTTCCAGTTATCTGTAAAGGTGCAATTGGTTTGATTTTTCTTGGCTGTCTCTCAACAAGGCTCCTGATTCACCAACCAATGCTTGTTCTCACTGACTTTGTGCTGAGCCAGCAACACAGGCACAGGTCAAACTCGGAACTGTACTGAAGTGCTGGTGCTGTAATCACACTACCTAACCTGATTGCAGGGTTGAATCTTTTCTCCTTTGATTTATACAAAGGTAAATCTGGAAAGAGTCTCCTGACAGTTAATGGGTCACTTTGGACTTATAAAGCATAACTGGATTCTGCTTGAGCCAGTAAAACTTCTGCCATTGAAACTATTTGTTGTGGAGCCCAATTCTCCTCCTGTCAACTCAGTTCATCAAAAGCTAAACCCTGCTGATCTCAAGGAAATCAAACTAATCCTTTCTGGAAGGAACACCCATTGGGAAGCCATGGCAGGTGGATGGCCTCTACTTAGCAGCATCTTAAGAAATGCATCACAGCTTAACACTTAACACAGGCAGTGAGATACTGAAGATCTTGATTTGACATTCAATTTCTGCTGCCACCTTTTATTTAAGTAAATGGATCTGCCAATAAATATCGGTGTTGCATTTCTCTCTGTAGAAGTCTCAAATCTGTTGTACTCTTGCATTCAGCATGGGTTTTTCACTGCAGTTTCAGTAATGAACAGTGGCTAACTGTCTGTTTTGTGCCTCTAGATCAGTGCCAGGATTCAGAAACTCGTACCTTTTACCAGATTGGAGATTCATGGGAGAAGTATGTGCATGGTGTGAGATACCAGTGCTATTGCTATGGCCGTGGTATTGGAGAGTGGCACTGCCAGCCTCTGCAGACCTATCCTGGTAAGAAACCCAAGAGGTAACTGACTCATCTGCTGAGTACAGCTGATGAGGAAAGTGATCTTGCCACCTGTTCTGATCAGGTTTCTGTATGTTGTTCTTTTGCTTTCTTTTTGAAGTGGAAGTATTTCCCCTCCTCCCTGGGTATCCACAGACAGATATCATGCTGTAAACAGTCTGGCTCTTTCTTTAATCAATTCCTGAGGCCAGGATTAGTTGGGAGACTATCAGTTCACACAACAGTTTGGGTTTATGCTGCCTTTTGGTATTTAGTGATATCACACCTGCAACTTGCTGTTCCTACTGCTGACAACTCCTTCTACAAGTGTAGTCATCTTTGTTCCACTTATCACAGAAGCAGAAGAATCCACCATGGAATTAAACTTTTTTTTTTTGCCCTAGGCAGTGCCCTTGAAGAAATTAAATATTTGAACTTTTGTTTGCCCAGTCCGTTCTGGGAAATCTTTACAGGCAGTTTCTGTTTGTTGGCTTGCTATTATTCAGTTCACTGAAAGTGATACAATATGGGGAAACCTTCCCATTTAAGGTTGCAACTGCCACTGTCTTAATCCAAATAAGATGAAATATTAAGGCTTTGTCATGGTTCCTCTTTTCGTTTCTATCTGTGGCCATAGAGAAGGCTAAAGGACATTTGGCGCACACACCTATTGACTTGCCTTTCTTTGGGGCAGCAAGCTAAGGAGGGCAAGGATAGGAATCATCAGGTCTTGTTTGGACCTTTTTACCTGAAACCTTCTTACTGAGCTTCATTGACTCCTGTCATGCTGCTTAAACAGCTCCCAGAGCTATGTGAATCTAGATTTGGGGGTAGATGAACTTTTGAAAGATTCTGCCTGTAGGCACAGCTTTGCTTCCCTGGAAGTCCCATTAAATAAAGAGCAGGTATGCATGTTACATAGATGTCCAAGGACATTGTAATAAGAAATGTTGGGAGACATGGCATGGCTAAAAGGAAGCGTTTTCTTGCAGTTTCCAGGCTGTTCTTTCCTGGGTTTTTGAGAGCTAATACTAGGACAGTGAAACCTCCCTGACAGGGCTGGAAGGAACTGAAAAGAGAACCGTGGGATCATAAAACACTTTTGTGGAGAAATACACCCAAGCCTGATTCATCTAAACGCAATCAGTAGTGTTGAGTGTGAGAGCACTGCTGAACCTGCGTTTTCCTGAGTTTACAAGCCTGATTTTTCTCACTACCTGCAGAGAGCTCCACAGCTTCATGAAAACTCAGCAGTCCAAATCAACTGATGTAAAAAGTACAGGAGAAGCTTAAGGACAGGGGTCTCTTTGCAGGGTGTATTCCATGTCAGATCAGGAATATACATGCACCATTAAGCCACAAATAGTGCATGTTAGCTCCTCCACATCATATGTTCTAATTCATGACTTTTCCAAATAGCAGTGAAGTTTTAAGGGTAGAAAGGTAAAAAACTTAATTCCCATGTAGAGAAATACCTTGTGAGTCTTGTGACTTCGATGCTTCTGCAATAAAGGCAGAAGAAAAGCGTATCCCCAGGATGTTAAAAATGACCATTCTTTTCTTTTCTTCAGGGTCAACGGGACCTGTTCAGGTGATCATCACAGAGAGTACTAATCAACCAAATTCCCATCCCATCCAGTGGAATGCTCCAGAAAGATCTCACATCACCAAATACATCTTGCGCTGGAGACCGGTGAGTGCCGCATCTGTCACCGTTCAGGCATCAAAATCACTTTATCTGTCTTTTCCTGGCACCTGAAGAAAACAGCTGACACCATTTCAGCAACTGTAGTTGCTACTTCAGTGCCCCTGTCCTGTCAAAGTCAGCAGTTATTCTGCTGATAACCAGTACTGTATCAGCACTCAGCATTTTTGTGTTCAAACTTAACTGGTCACTGTGCTCATGAAGTGTCTTATGAACCAAAGTACTAGGAAAAGCAGACAATCTTCCTTGCTTTATGTAAATCCTTCTGAAAGCTTCTGTATCCTATGAAACATCATTTTAGTACCATATGTGTATCCTGAGGTGACTGGGATAGGTTTTATCCTATTAACATTTACTGCCCAGGGCAGTGGTGGAGTCACTATCCCTGGAGGTGTTTAAGGATGGACTGGATGTGACCCTTAGTGCCATGGTCTAGCTGATGATGTGATGTTAGATCATAGACTGGGCTGGGTCATCTTAGAGATCTTTTCTGGCCTTAATAATTTAGTGATTCTGTGATTAGTGAGGAGATAAAAATGAGGGAGGGCATGAAGAAACAAACAGCTAGCACAGGTTTAAATAAACAGTCATCTGCCACCTTCTCCAATGTCTAAACCAAAGCTGGTTAACCACTGCTGTTTGGCACATTCCTACTTGAGGAATGATTGGGTTTAAGATAGAAGATTTGTGCTGTGCTACAGCTCCCCAGAGCATGGCTTCATTAAGTCCACTTAATGATTAAGAACATTAGTACCTCCATGCTGCCTGTTATTAAGAGAACAATAAAGGCCCTGATCCAAAGCAATTAAAGGCACTCAAGCCTTTTTACCGCCTTCAGTGTATCTTGGATCAAGGCCTGACTGAAATAGACTTTACAGTGCTGCAGTACAAACCTCAGAGGATAGAGCATTATTTTAGAGTTTCCCATAGAGTTCAACTGCAGGGTAGGAGGGAAGAACTTTCTGTATATTGTTTTCAGATGAGGACTTAGAGTGTTCTTCTGAGCAGTCTTCAAAGATGCCTTTTCCAGCCATTCTTCCATGCTTTACTGCCTTTTTGATAAAGGGATCCATTTAGCTTCTAAATGACAAATAATGTCCCTTTTAAAGGAAAAACTCCAAAGATAAACTACTTTTCAGTCTGCCCTGGTAAAACCCAGATGTTGTGATCCCTGCTTCCTGGCATGCTTGTCTCATTGACTTGAGGTATTGCAGTGCTTGGTAATCAGGACAGGTCACTAGATAGTCCTGCTTGAAATTTACTATTTGTCTTTGTTCATGCAGAAAAACTCTGGAAGGCAGTGGAAGGAAGCCACTATCCCTGGCTACCAGAACTCCTACACTATCTCAGGCCTGAAACCTGGTGTGATCTATGAAGGACAGCTCATCAGTGTCCAGCAGTATGGCCACAAAGAAGTTACCCGCTTTGATTTTACCACCACCAGCACCACAGCAGTGACAAGTAAGTTTGAACTGTGGGATGTCCATCTCCTTCACCTACAGCTTTGCGTTGTGCACCCCAGGTCACACAAAAGCAATGATGGTTCATCATATCTGTCTTCTCTTGTCCAGGCAACACTGTTTCAGGAGAGACAACTCTTCTTCCTCCCGTGGTTGCTACTTCAGAGTCAGTTACTGAAATCACCTCCAACAGCTTTGTTGTCTCCTGGGTTTCTGCTTCTGACACAGTCTCTGGGTTCCGTGTTGAGTACGAGCTGAGTGAGGAGGGTGATGAGCCACAGTACCTTGGTGAGACAATGTTTGAGTCTTCTATGGAAGCTGGCTAAAGGCACCAGATTCATATGTAGGGATTGAATGCACTTATCCAACATCTACTCTAAAGTCTGTGTCACCACACATAATTTCATCTTAACTTTTTTCCTGTCTAAACAATGGCAATAGCAGTATCTCACAAAAGTTTGAGATTATAGTGAGTCAAATGGAGGAACAACATGAGAAAAAAGCCCAGGAATCCTCTGATCTCAGTTCTCCTTGGACTCATGAGTAGAAGGGTTTACCCTGGGACTGCCAGCACTGTCACCACCTCTTGTGTCTACACATTGGCTGTCCAGACAGCTGAGCCATGTTGCAAAGCAGTTCCTGAGCTCATCTGTCTGCAGACAGAGACGAATTGAAAGGCAATTCCCAGTTTCCCTTAAGATGCTTGGCTTCAATCTGGCCAGTAAGAAGCCGCTTCGTGGGGAATTTCCTACATCTGGCATGTAGGTGGACATCTGGGGGAAGGGGAGTGGGGAGAGAAGTTCATCAGCCCTCATAATGTCATTATTCTGGACTCATGAGTCAGTCTTTCCACATAACCTACAAGTTTGAAAGCTTTTCCATACGTTTCTGTATTGAAACTACAACAGTCAGGGTATGAAACGAGTCCTTGGTTAGCTGAGGTGGCTAAAGGCCAGCAGCATGCAGCAGCTGCTGCTCAAGTGTTCCTGCCTTATTGCACATCACACTTTGCCATCCCCGGGCTTGTCTGTTCATTGAGTGTGGACACCTGGCCCAAATTCCCACACAACTTTTCTGATGTGGAATAAAGACAGAACGCAGAGCAATCGCTAGTTTCTTGCAGGAAGACTGTGATTCAGCCCAGGTTAGGAGAAAGAGGTCACAATGACTTCATTGAGAGAAAACAAGAAGATAAAATTGCTAAGGCACCTTTTTCTTCCTTTCTTTAGATCTTCCAAGCACAGCCACTTCTGTCAACATCCCTGACTTGCTTCCTGGGCGCAAGTATATTGTGAATGTCTATCAGATCTCTGAAGAGGGGGAGCAGAATCTGATCCTGTCTACTTCACAGACTACAGGTACATGTGGCTAGCTGTCACCACACTTGGAATCTGTTCTTTATTGTTGTCTCATGTTTTTGTTACCTCTCATCCTCATGCTTGCTGCCCTCCTCTGTTTATTCCCTTAACCAGCTCCCGATGCACCTCCCGATCACACTGTGGAAAGTGTCGATGACACCTCAATCGTCATTAGCTGGAGCAGACCCCAGGCTCCCATCACAGGTTTGTCCCATTAGAGTTCCTGTTCTACCCACTCTGAGAGGTCAGCTGGAAAGAACACAGACAGCTGGGCCTTTACTCAATTTCACTGTGTGAACCAAGCAGTTTAGGTTCCTGGATGACAAACTATTCCTCATGGGTTTGTTTTAAATGAGAATGAGCCCCATAACTCATTACCATCCCATAACAAGAGATCCATATAGACCTAAGTCCATGTCAGAGATGTCCTAATCCAGGTCCAGCTGTGCTATGTAAGGCGTTACAAGTGTCATCTGTAGATGGGACGTGAGCGGAGGCAAGACCCTGCTCCTCCTGCAGTTTGGGGCAGTTTTTGTGAAACCTTGATGGGGGAAGATGAGTTTAGCTCTTGTTTCTAGCATCCCTTGTGTTAGTAACTGTAGCTAAGAACTGTATATGCTTGTTTGGCTTTAGGCTACAGAATTGTCTATACCCCCTCTGTGGAAGGCAGCAGCACAGAGCTCAACCTGCCTGACACTGCAACCTCTGTGACACTCAGCGACTTGATGCCGGGCGTTCAGTACAACATCAGCATCTATGCAGTGGAAGAGAATCAGGAGAGTACTCCTGTCTTCATCCAGCAGGAGACCACAGGCATCCCACGCACAGGTAATGGGCAGCATGTTTTGGATGTCAGCCAGTTCCCAAGAGTTTCTCCCATCTTAAGGTTTTCTGTGAATTTCTTTTTAAGAGCCTGGTAAATCACTTTGCCTCAGTGCTCGGTCTGCAGATAGTTATGGTTACTCAAACACTGCATCACATCTCCAGATTATTCACTTGATTTCTCCCTTTCCCTTCCAGTCCTAGCTATGATGTTTTATTGCAGTCAGTTGGGACTGGAGATGCTCAGCTTTGACTGGTGAGCCAAAATAGCACCATACAATCTAAATTTGAGGCACCCACAAGTTAAAAACAAAACCCGCTGGTTTCAGGCTTCTTTAAGTGTCCAATTGGGCTGAATAGCCAAACCAAATGGGTTGAGAGTGAAGTAATTGGGATCTGATGTGGTGGCAGTGGAATGTGATGGTGCTGCAAGTTGCAAGCACATGTTTGCAAAGGGAATTCACCAGGAATGAACTCGGCTCAAGGGTGTTATGGTTTGGCGTCTGCATCTTCCAAAAATGTGCACTGGTTAACCTTATGGCAGTGTCAGTCCTAATCTGAAGCAACTTCATTTGAACACAAGAATTCAAGGGTGCAGTGCACAGAGGGAACTGGATTTTGCCTTTGACTAGAATAAGGCTAGATCAGCCCCTGTTTCTAATTGTTTAATTAGAAAACATGGATTTTAAGATAGTTATAGATGTTTGGAACGCTATGGATTTTGTAAACTCTCTTCTAATTTTCAAAGGAGGGTTTCTTTTTCTAACCTCTGAAGTTTCTGGATGTTCTCCCTCCAAGCTTTTGGTTCTGCATATATTTGTTCTGTAGGGTATCTCATCTGGTCTTTCAGGTCTCCCTGAGGCAGCAAAGTGTATGACTGAAGGCATAAAAATGCTGAAAACTCTGCAGTGATATTTTGAATGTTGCTTGAATACTGTCTGGGAATGTGTGTGTACATGTTTATAGTGACGTTACCATGACATTTTCAATCTGATAAATACTCTTGGGCTCTCCATTGTTTGATGAAAATTCTTTCTTTTCCATCCATGTGAACTTGTGGCTTCTGCCAATTGCTGAGGGCTCTCTCTAACCCCGTTCTGTTGCTCTACTTTCAGATGAGGTTCCTTCACCCAAAGATCTGCAGTTCGTGGAGGTTTCTGACATCAAGATCACCATCATGTGGACTCCACCACAGAGCCAAGTGTCTGGCTATCGAGTAGAAGTGATCCCAGTAAATCGCCCTGGCCATCATGGCCAGAGGCTGCCTGTCACCAGGAGCTCTTTTGCCGAAGTTGTTGACCTGCTCCCGGGAACCACCTATCTCTTTAAGATCTTTGCTGTGAGCCAGGGCAGGGAGAGCAAACCTTTGACTGGAGAGCAAACCACCAGTAAGTGTCTTTCCTTCATGCTTTTTTTCAGCCTTTTGAAGTGCTTATTTCTCCATCGCTTAGAGAAATATAAAAACAGAGCACTTAGAGTGCAACAGCTAGAGCCCAGGAGGTATCCCATAACTAGGATGACAGGGTTGGGAATTCATTCAGTCAAACAATGATCTCTTCAGCAGATTTATCCTCCTCTGGGGCTTTGCAATGGGAGATTTAACTCTCATGGCACTTTAAAATAATTTCTTATGGCTGGAATTCAACTTTTTTTTATTACTTACTGAGAATTGATGGGCCCTGCAGTTTTTTTACAGCACAGATCACAGACTGTGATTTGTCTTTTTTCTTTTTCTTGAGGATACCTTAGGGCAGATTTCAGCATGACTTAGGAGCCTTGCGGAGATTGCTCTGAAAATCCCTGTCTCCTTTCTGACAGCTACATACCTGCTTGGCTCTGCCATCAGGAGCTCTCTGTGTGCATGTAAGGACAGGCTTTGCCTTTTCTAAGGACTGCAGTTCAGCTTTGCCAAGCCCGGCTTTCCACAGAAAGATCTCACCCCAGAAGTTTCACTCTCATCCCAGTGAGACTTGGGGAACCTCAGAATACTGTTGACAAGAGCTGTGGGGAGTATGTGTTTTTTTTCAGGAAGGGTTGTGCAGGGTGTCTCAGAACCTAGCTGCTGATGATCCAGTGGCAGTGCAGCCACTTGCTGAGGTGAGGCAAGGTGACAAGCACAGTATGTAGCCCACGGGGCCTTACTTTAGGAGGAAGGGAAAGGAGATGGGATAATGTGAATGCAGCGATGCAGTTTAAGAAACACTGTTTACTTACATCCCTAAAGTGAGGAGCCATGAATTAGTGCCTGTCCCTCCTGCCTAAGCAGGGAGAATGGGATCCTTGTGTTTGTGCTTTGACAGAGGTATCTGCTCTGAGTGTAATGTACATGATGTGGGCACCCTCCTTCCCCTTTCAAGCGAGGCTTTCAAAAGCAGAGATGTGACTTAGGAGCTGAAATGCCTTGGAAGCATTTAGAACAAGAAAGGCTCAGTTCCCTAATTTTTCTGTGGTCGTATTCAGGAGCCTTGGATAGGTATAGGGCCCCTGTGCAAGTCCACACACAGAGGTGGCCGTTGGAGCACAGATACTTGATTTGGACAGCATGGGGCTAGTTACAAATGCCCAGAATAATTTTCTGTAGGCTGTGATCATCTGCTTAGTTGCTTTCCCTAAGCTGCATTTTAGAAAGGAATCCCATCAATCGCATCTTGTAAGCAAAAGTCTTGGAAACAGAAATCATTCAGGGTTCCCAAGGAAAACGCTGCAACAGTCTCTCTTCCCACGGTGTAAATGTGCTTTTCTTTTTGGCCTTCTGTTTAAAAAGCAGCTCACAAGTAAACTCCAAGTGTGTGTAGCTTTTGAATCTTCCCCTTTTTCCTTTACTATGGGGAGAGGAAGTGATAAAAGCCTAATAGAGCTTGTGAATGACATTGTGCAGAAGGGAAGTTATTGTAGGCTACAAACTGGAGGAAGATACAACCCTTGGCAGAGGAGATTTACCAAGCTCGTGAGGAGTTTAGAGAACAAATTGTATGAGGAAAAGATGAGAGAGCTGGGCAGGTTTAGTTTGGAGAAGAGGAGGCTGAGGGGAGACTTTGCCCTCCACAACTATCTGGAGGGAGGTTGTAGAGAGGTGGGTGTTAGCCTCTTCTACTCGGTGACTAATGACAGAACCATGGGCAATGGTCTGAAGTTAAGGCAGGGGAGGTTTAGATTAGATCTTAGGAAGAAATTCTTTACGTAAAGAGTGGTGAGGCACTGGAATGGCCTTTCCAGGGAGGTGGTGGAGTCATCATCCCTGGAGGTATTTAAGAAATGTGTAGCCATGGTGCTTTGTAGCAGGCATGGAGGGGATTATTTTGTGTTTTTTCAATCTCTTAGGTGTTGAGGTTGTTTTTTGGTGTGGGGATAGTTGGACTTGGTGATCTAGGAGGTCCTTTCCACTTTCCAACCAGGATAGTTCTGTGATTCTGTGACATAGCACAGATTTAAGTGCCAAGAAGGGATCAAGCTGACTCTTGGCCTGTGGGGTGGAGATGGGCACCAGGGGCGTCACACTCATCCCTTTGTTTTGTGGACAAAGTTTGGACCAAGTTTTGGAACTATCTCGCCCATATTTGCAAGTGGTGGAAGAAGGAAGTCCTTGCTTTTTCTTTCCCTCCTCAAAAAGGATAAAAATGGGGAGAAAAACAGATAAGGACAAACTGCTTCTTATTGAATCATGGGGAGAGCAATGAAGATGTGTAAAATAAAGAACGTTTCTTGGGGAAGAAAAAACAGTGACCATCAAAAAAGAGCATTGATGGAGCCTCTCCTCTGTTTTTAATTTAAGCATAGGGCTGGGACCTAGTAAAGGTGGGAACACTTCTCATGTAGATCCTATGAACTCTGCTACAACCAGTGCTGCTCCACCAGGGGCAAATCACTCATGTCTTTCCCACTTTGAGCCTCATCTTGTCTCAGCCAGAGGTAGCAACATCTCCACCACTCACTGTAAAGTGATGAATGGACTGGGTTGCCTCAGCCTCTTGTTTATGTAGGTTTCTGGGTTATCAGTCTCTATAGCTACCCCAGGGCAGTAATAAAAAGTGCTATCATCTCATTCCCCCTGGAGAGAGATGAACTTGCTTGGAATTGCTGTGCAGTCAGTTCCACAATGTGATCAGTTTTCAGTAGATCTAGGAACTGTTTTTCTGCAGCCAGTTGCTGACTTATTTTTATGCTTAAGTGACAAAGTTGGGGGTGTTGTGTTTTGGAAAGGGATTTGGAGAGGGCAGGGAGTTGGACTGGGCAAAGATTTACAAGAATAAATCTTTCCTGGGCTGATAAAAGAGCTAAAGTTAGGTTTCTGTGTGTATCCTGACAAGTCTAAACCAAGCTGGTTTATAAAAAGAGCTCAGCATTCATGGGAAACTATGAAATTCCTGAGTGCAGTCAGGTTCTTCTGTCTTGCCTCAGCTGTTAGCCTGAGCCTGTGCTAAGGGATGGCACAATGGCACTGACCCAAATCAGGGCAGCCTGGAGCTCACAGCTCTACTGGGGCCAAACCAGCACTGAATGGCACTGAAGCATGGATGCAGTTATTGCACTTGTATTGCCAGCTCTCCTGTGGTCCTGTACCTTCTTTCTTCCTTGTTGTCACACTCTCATCCCAAATGAGAAATAGAAGCTCAACCTCAGTGCAGCCATGTTTTTTGATGGTAAAAGACGTGCTTTGGAATCTTAGATTTTAGGTTGGAAAGGACCTTTTGAGATAGAGTTCCAGCCCCCTTGCTATGGGCAGGGACATGTCTCACCAGACCAAGTTGCTCAGAGCTCTATGCACCCTGGCCTTTAACACTTCCAGGAATGGAGCAGCTAGTGTCTTCCTGGGGAATCTCTTCCAGTGCCTCAGCACCTTCATAAGGCAGATTTTCTGCCTCAGATCTGATCTAAATCTCCTCTTTTAATCTGAGACAATCTTCCTTGCCCTATCACTAGATGACCCAGTAAAAATCCCTATCCAGGTTTCCTGTAGCCCCCTTCAGGCATTGGAAGGCTGTTATGAGGTCCCCCTGAAAGTCTTTTTTCCAGGCTGAGCAGCCCCAACTCCCTCAGCCTGTCTTCATAGCAGAGGTGCTCCAGTCCTCTGATGGAGGAGGCCTCTTGTGGCCTCCTCTTGACTTACTCCAACAGTTCTGTGTCCTAAAGACATGGAAGGAGGGGTGGAGTAGAAATGCAGCCAGATGATTTATCAAGTTTTAACAAGTCTAAGTATCGGGTTCTGCATTTTGGTTATAACAACCCCAAGCAGATCTATAGGCTGGGAATGGAGTTCTTGGAGAGTACTCGGGTAGAAAGAGACTTCGGGGTACTAGTGGACAGTAAACTTAGCATGAGTCAGCAAAGTGGCCAGGCGGCCAAAACGGCTAATGGCATACTGGCCTATGTCAGGAATGGTGTGGCCAGCTGGGAGAGGGAGGTTCTCCTCCCCCTGTATTCAGCTCTGGTTAGACCACACCTGGAGTATTGTGTTCAGTTCTGGGCCCCTCAGTTTAGGAAGGATGTCGAGGTGCTGGAACAAGTCCAGNNNAGGTTTAGACTTGACGTTAGGAAAAGGTTTTTCCCTGAAAGAGTGATCCAATTTTGGAACAGGCTGCCCATGGAGGTCACCATCTCTGGAGGTGTTCAAGGTTAGTCTCGATGAAGTGCTGAGTGGCGTGATCTAGATGTCAGATGTTTAGGGTTACCTGATTGGTTTTAGGTTGGACTGGATGGTCTTTAAGGTCTTTTCCAGCCTTATCATTACTGTGATACTGATTGAGCCATATTCTGCTTTCTTTTCCCCAGAACTCGATGCCCCCACCAACCTGAGATTTGTCAACACCACAGAGCACTCGGTGTTGGTATTGTGGACTCGGCCCCGTGCTGTGATCACAGGATACCGCCTGACTGCGGGTCCCACAAGGGGAGGTCAACCAAGGACCTACAATGTGGGACCTTCTGCCAGCAAGTACCTTCTGAGGAACCTGCAGCCTGGCACAGAGTACACCGTGTACCTCGTGGCAGTTAAAGATGACTTGCAAAGTGCCAGAGAGACTGGAGTCTTCACAACTTGTAAGTGTAGCAGGCACATACTCCTCTTCCCTAACACCCTGGCCTTCCTTCAGAACTTGTGCTGAGAGGAGCTGTTGTGAACTAGTTTAAGGAAGGAGCCGTTTGAAGTAGCATTCCAGCAGAACAGTTTGGATCATGTTCCTTGTTCTTCTTTCTGAACTGTTTTGGCAGAAAAAAGAGCTATTTGCATCAAAAAGCTTTTAGTGAAATCTATTATGGCTTTGTGGGGATTTGGAAACAAAAGGGAGAACTTACTACTGGCAGCTCAGGTTTTGTTGAATTTGATTGTACTTGATTTTGCCAGTTGTTTGGTTTTGGTGTGGTGAATCAAGGGAAGCAAACAACTCCCTTTAAAATTCAGAGTAAAGCTGAAGGCAGTGATTTCTCAAGCCTCAACAATAGCATCTCGGCTGCAACTACAGCAACAGGCACTCCATGTTTTATTCTCCCTTTATTATTTTCAGTCATCTGTGCTTGTACTTTGTTGGTTTGGAAAAAACATGAAGCAAGCTTTTGGGAGGAGAGGGAGTTCTGTAGGAACCCACACATACTTCTAAAGTGAACACATAGCCTCGCTGTTTAAAAAATGGTGAAGCAGTCCTATAAACTAACAAAATTCAAAGCCATGCAAGCCCACACCACATCCTCTTCTCATAAGAGAATGTGGTTTCTTTTCAGAACAATATGAAGCTTAAAGGTTGAAGCCCTTAATCAGGGTGATGCTGTTGATGTTGGCAAGATGCATTTTACTGACAGACAGTCCTATCTATGAGTATTTTTCAATTTGGATGTGATTTTGTATCTCGGATGAATATTGCTTTCAAATTCTGGCTTATCTGAGTGAAAGCAGCCCAGTTGAAGACTGTGGATGAATAATAAAACAAGTCTCCTCATAAATAACGAGACTAATTTAGATTAAACTCAGAGGAGTCATTGCAACTGATCCTGAGTTACACAAAGGCTTTGACTTCTGACGGATATCAATGAGACCACAGATTCCCCAAAATGACTTTGAGCTCCCTTTCACTCTGCTGACTTCAAAAAGAGTTGAAGATGTTGGTGGGGGATGAGATGATTCTAGCTGGGACAGCTGGATGACAGACAAGGGTGTAGTGTTCTGCTGGTTGAATGGCATGTGGTGGGTGAAGAGAAAAAAAGCTGGATTTCGAGGAATACTTTAGATATCCTGCCAAAAACAATATTCCCCAAATTCTCAGAGTTGGACATGTAGGGGTCCCATGAGGCCTAGCTGAGTATTTTCATTTTCCTCAGGAACAAAAGCTCTGGCTGTGCTTAGCCCACTCACATACGGTGTCTATCAAGCCCAGCAGCAGAGAGAAATCTCCAGTGAGACCCCTCCCAAATCAGTGGGTTTTCAGAACTGACACCGTTCACCACACACCTCTTGCTGTTTGGGGTGCTATAGAACAGGCTTTCTAACTGCTTGGTGCCATCTCAGTGGTGAGATTTCAACCCTGTCAAATCACTTCACAGATCAGCCTGCTGGCTCTGTTCCTCCTTATAACACCGAAGTGACTGAGACTTCCATCGTCATCACCTGGACCCCTGCCCCAAGGATTGGCTTCAAGGTAGGAGCGACAGAAGTCTCGTTTCCTTTCCCTTCCGTGGGGAGGACAGATTAGAGCTGTTTGCTGTGGAGTGCAGTGAAGACAGTGGCACAGAGAAAAGAGCTGATGCTTGCAGGGGCAGGTCACAGAGCTCAGTGCAAGCATGTCCTCTGGCTAGTTCATCAATGGGACAGCTAAAACACAAGTTGCAGGGTTAGCAGTTCAGCATAAGGGACTATGGAACTCCTGTAGGGTAAGTCAGGGTGACGGTAGTTACCTGAGGTAGGAGCATTTGAGACTGAGAAGCCAACTTTGCTGCTTCTCTGCAGTTGGGTGTGCGTCCAAGCCAAGGTGGAGAGGCTCCACGGGAGGTCATCTCGGATTCTGGCAGCATTGTGATCTCTGGCCTGACCCCTGGAGTGGAATACACCTACAGCCTCACAGTCCTCATGGATGGCCAGGAGAGAGAGACGCCCATCATCAGGAGAGTCACCACACGTATGGCACATTTGCTCTTTCACCGCTAGCCCCACCTTCCATGTGCTACTTCTGTGTTCCCCGCATGAACAGCTGTCTTCTTGGAGTCATTGCTGGTTTCTTCCTCCTGTTGTGTAGGAGGAAACATTTTTTTCAGTTAATTCTATGGGGTGAGGATGTAATGTGGGGAGGAGTGCTGAGGGAGCTGGCACAGTTCTCAGTGCCATAAAAGAACCATTTATCTATGTTTGCAGCTTTATCTCCACCAACCAATCTGCGCCTGGAGCCCAATCCTGATACTGGGATCCTGGTAGTTTCTTGGGACAGAAGCACAACTCCAGGTAACTGTATGAACTCACACCTCCTGTTGAACTAGGCTGCTGATACTTGTTCTGCAGTGCCTTGCCATTTGTGAAGGGGGTTTTGATCTATCTGGATGTCTCCCGGGAAGCTCCTTTCAAGATGCTTGATAAAGCAGCCTCTTTCCTGCTGGGCTCACTTGTGGCAAAATCATTTGTAAAACATAATGTGTTTGCATCAGTGGTTGATGCTGGACTGCAATGGGTTTACTGGTCTGTCTGTATTTCAGGCATCAGTGGGTACCGGGTGACCACTGCTCCTACCGATGGGCAGCAGGGCTCTACCTTGGAGGAAGTTGTAGGTGCAGATCAGACCACCTGCACCTTTGAAAACCTAAACCCTGGTGTGGAGTACAATGTCAGCGTTTACTCTGTCAAGGATGACCAGGAGAGTGTCCCCATCTCTGAAACCGTCACACAAGGTAACGAAAGGATGAGCAGCAGTTGAAGTTACTCACATTGCTGAAGTCAAGAGCTCTGTGGTGCAGAACTATCTGATGGCAGAGTGCTTTAGACTCAGAAGCAGAGTAGCCCTGAGCTGACGTTGTAGCTGTGTACTGCTCTGTGTAGGCATGCTGTCAGCAGGGTAGGGCTCAAGAGATGAATCTGTTGTATCAGTACACTGAACTGGAAGGCAGAGGAGGTTTAAGTTGGCATCACAGTGTGCCTCAGCATCTGGAGCACAGATGGTGGAGATGGGAAGTAGGTGAAGAGAGTGGGCAGCAAGCAGAGGAGGGATTTTGCCAACAGTAGCCAAATGGAGAGGATGCAAGACTCCACTGCTGTAGCACCTCTGGGACGTGAAGTGGCCACATCACAGGCTGTGGTGACTGCAGAAACCACCTTTGTAACCACAATAGCAAAAGGAATATGCGTCTCCCCAAATGGTTGAATTTCATTTGCCTTTGTGAGGGCTCTGTTTATTTGTTTTGTTGCTTCTCAGCCCTGAAATGATGACAGCTACTGTGTTTGCTTGCTCTTGTAACACTGCTTTAAAATTTCTGCGCTTCACTCAAGTGCCATGTGCTCCCTGGGGGTGAACTAATGCTGTGATACTGCATAATTAAAGCAGTAATAGCTGTAGCATATTGCCATCTTCTGCTGTGGGAAAGCTAGGAGTGGATGTCTCTAGCTTTCAGCAGCTCTTTAAAGGTTCTGTGCCACATGCATGTGGATAAACAGGAAACTAGTGGGGTTTTGTAGAATTTTATCTGTAAAATAAGTCTGTTCCTAGAAGGACAGTAAAATAGAACACATACAGTATTATTAAAGCAAGTCTTCTGCAGTATTACTGGCCCATAGCTCCTTTTTAAGGATCCAACCAAATGGACATAGTTCTGCACCTTGGACTCACCTACTGGTGTCTGATCCTGAGGGAAGAGGAATATCCACCAGCTCCCACTGCTTTCAGGATCATCCTGCTGAAGTTACAGTGACAAAGCTGGTCGCTCATATCAATACCAGCCATTGACTTGAGCAGCTGAGGCTTTAGCCATTGTTGATTTACAGATATGTTTAACATTCCCCACTCCCTGCCCAGTGCTGTTGGTCCTACCATACAGCAAAAGAACAACTTTGCTACAGAAATTATGTTGGCAAGGAAAACAGCCAGAGCTGTATTCTTTTGCCCTACAGAAATTCAGCCAGTACCTAGAAGGTCGTTACAGAGGATTCCAAGTGGCTCAGGTCTGGGATTTTGAACAATTTAGCCAACAAACTGTCAACCTCTTGGCCACATCATATGCCACAAGTAGGGATACACTGTCACTCTTATAGAATTCCTCTTGAGGTCATTTTTAACCGTTTGTCATCTCTCCAAGGAAGTGTTTTATTGCTGACTGCTCCGTATCATCTGTTTTTAGCGCATAGATTGCAGCAGTTAGTGGTAAGTAGAGCTTGAGGAATTTGGGGTCAGATCCTCTAGCCATTACAGGTTGTTGAGACTCCTTTTCCCAAGTGCAGTGCAAATAGTTTACATAGTGGACAATCTGGCCTCAAGGTTCTGTGCTGGTTCTCACCAGCTGAGGGTAGATCTGATTTAGCCCCTTCAAATGGGTTGATTGGGGTTTCTTTATGGTTAAAAGTTAGACAAAAATTCTAGAAGGTTGGTCATCTATTATTTTGGAGTTGCTTCATTTACCTGTCAGTATGCTTTGATCTCTTATTTTCTACCTGCTAAAGAAACAGTTGGGTATGTTTTTCTATTTTCACCAGTAAATGATGGGTCTTCAGGGCTCATCGCTCCTCCAAGTAAACATGTTGCAAGCTGAGTGACTCTGGAGACCTTTTTGAACCTCAGGAAGTGTTATCTCAGGGGATCAGGGTTTGCACTGAAGGGTACACTATGAAAATTAAAACCCAACAGAAAAAGCCAAAAACCAAACTGCCAACCTCTCCCTCCTTTTCCCCCAACCCCCCAGATTAATTCTGCGCATCACTGCAATTGCTTCCAAAGTCCTGTCGATGTTAATAGTGATGACCACTGCTTTTTTTCTCCCCTGTCTTTCTTTTGCCTCTGTATGTCTTTTGCCTTTCCCCTCTGCTCTTTAACTCATTAGAGGTGCCCCAACTCACTGACCTAAGCTTTGTTGACATAACTGACTCGAGCATCGGCCTGAGGTGGACCCCGTTAAACGCCTCCACCATTATTGGCTACCGCATCACAGTAGTAGCAGCAGGAGAAAGTGTCCCTATTTTTGAAGATTTTGTGGACTCCTCGGTAGGATACTACACAGTCACAGGCCTGGAGCCGGGCATTGATTACGACATCAGTGTAATCACACTCATTAATGGCGGAGAGAGTGCCCCTACCACTCTGACGCAGCAAACGGGTGAATGTTGAAAACTTTGGTGTTTTGGGCTGTGGACGGTGTTTCATGGTGTCACTGGCTGTTGGGGTGACGGCTTTGTCCAAAGAACGGAGTTGCGTGCTGTGGGGAAGCTGGACAGCCCCAGCTCACTCTTTTGTCTAAGTTAGCAGCTGGGGGTGGTTACACACTGTTCCGCTTTCTAAACAGAGGCGTGTAATAATACTGTGAGTGGCTGCAGACTTGCCAGTTGCCTTCTGCTATTCAGATTTCAAAGATCCTTTGCAATCAGGAGCACAAAGTGTGAGCAGTATATTCCCCAGACTCTCAAGCTGCTCTTCCTCAGCATTCGGGTGCTGAAGGGTAGAACGGTCCAGCAGACCCTCCAGCCTTGAAAGCTATTTAAGCTTCCAGCAGCCTGTTTGAGGAGCGGCCCAACTCTTTCCACAAGGCTTTGAGGTGACCTGCCTCTCCCTGTGCACATGCCGCTGACAGCCATGCCACACCATCAAGAGTCTCTAGTGCATGAGCAGGAGGAGAGTGATACCTGGGTCTTGCATGAAAAACCCAAGGCTGTAAATCCTCCGACATGAGTAAAAGTAGAGTCCTAGGAAACTAGTGGGTAGCCCCTTTTGTCTCGTGCGTGTGCATGTATGAATTGTAGATGGGATGACTTTTCCATCTGCAGGCTGCTGTGTGGCAACTTGAAACCTCACTTGGCTCTGTATCCGTAACATGAAATCCAGATGCAAGGAGTACAGTATTGAAAGCTGCTACCTTGTCTTCAAATTAGCCCCATGGGGTGTATTTAAAGCATCAGGAATTGCCAGGAGGTTAAAGGAGCCTGACAGTAGTACAGATGCATTTTTCTCTTAACTGTAGTGGAACCGGGTGTAGTTTAGAAGTCTGTGCATGGGTCTGACATGGTAGTCGTTTGTTATGCATGACATGATTCCCTGAATATCATTATCACCTTCTGTCAGCCCCAGAATTGAGACGTATTTGTGCTTTGCTGTGTAGCTGTGCCTCCTCCTACTGATCTCCGCTTCACTAATGTGGGGCATGATACAATGAGGGTCACTTGGACACCCCCAACTTCCATTGTGCTGAGCAGTTTCTTGGTGCGCTACTCACCTGTGAAGAAGGATGAAGATGTTGCAGAGCTGACCATTTCCCCCTCAGACAACATGGTGATGTTAACAAGTAAGTGGGCTGCCCACGTAAGTCAGACAAGTATTAGGGGCTTCTTATACATAACAGAAGATGTACTGTAAAAACCCAAATTGTGCTTACAGTAAGGGGCTAAATTCTGATCTAAGCTGATGGCAAAATAGCCTCGTACAAGCTCAGGCTACCTGGGGTTTGGCCACTTGCTTTACCCAGGTTAATGCCAAACCACAGGAAGATTTTTTCCCATCAGCCCAAGGACAATGATGAATTGGACTATGTGGCAGTTTCACTGCTGCAGTGCAGTCTGGTTAGGTATTAAGACTAAATACATATTACTCACCTGGTTTGTGGAAAATGTCAAGGCCTTGCTGGGCGGAGGTTTAGGGAGACAAGCAGAACGTGCAAAAGGTCATTGCTCTGTTGGCTTTGTACACTTGGGACCAGAAAATAAATAGTCTGGAACCTTACAGGATGTAGAGACAAAAACACAGGCATTTTCAACAAACTGATGTTAATTTTTGCCAGTGCAAAAATTTTTTATATTCTAGAATCAGGTTGGCTGAGTGAAAGACAACACCCACCTTCAGAGTAAGAGACCAGATGTGGAGCTCATCTGGTTTAGGATAGCTGTGTTGGAAATCCTTGGCCCTAGTGCTGTTCATATCAGTTAAAGCTTTGGTCTGGTGAATAACTAAAACTGCTGGGTAACTAGAAGGAACATTATAGAAAACTACTTGCTTCTATCCAGTCTCCACAAAGTAACAGAGCAATAATCCAGGATTCTGTGCTCCAAGCAACCTTAATGCCACAAATGGTAGAAGACTTCTGCCTGTCCTGGAGGCTCAGATCTGCCATCAAGCAAAACCTGATTTACGTCCCTTAAGAAACACAAACTGTATAGGATGAGTGACTTTGGACCATTCGTAAAGAAAACATGTCTACATTTCTGTGCTTAAACTTCACAGATCTGCTCCCTGGTACTGAGTATCTGGTGAGAGTCTACAGTGTTTCAGAGCACCATGAGAGCACACCTCTGTCTGGGATCCAGAAAACAGGTACTTGGGTGCTCCCAGAGACACAGATGTACTTAATGCTGCCTGTTAGTGGGACTCTGTTCTTTCCTGTGTATTGAGTTATACTGAGTCTTTTGTCCTTGAAATATCCAGGTCTTGATTCCCCCACTGGCCTGGACTTCTCAGATATAACTGCTAACTCATTCACTGTCCACTGGATTGCTCCTCGTGCCACCATTACGGGCTACAAAATCCGGCATCAGCCAGAGAATGGTGCTGGCAGGCCTAAGGAGGACCGGGTACCCCCTTCTCGGAACTCCATCACCCTCACCAACCTGCTCCCAGGGACTGAGTATGTGGTCAGTATCATTGCCATCAATGGCAGAGAGGAGAGCATGCCCTTGGTTGGCCAACAAACAACAGGTGAGTCTTGAGAGAGGCTGACCAGAGGTTATGGGTGTCCTCTAGCAAAGTAGTTGTGAGACCAGACCTTCCCTACCAGCTGGTGGAACTCTGCTCATGAGTAAGTGCCTGTGATACTGAGATGAGGCTTGATTTAGAAAAAGGTGGAAGGACTTGCTGCTTTCAGACCAAGCCAGATAAGCTGAGTACAAATTGGTTAGTGACAGATCTCTCACTAGCAGAGGTATATGTGCTGGTCTAGAGCTAAAACAGCTGAGCAGCAGAGGACTTGTTAGGATAGGTGGAATGTGTAGCTGATCTACATCAACTGTGTTACAACTCTTTCTCAATTCTCATTTTTTCTAGTGTCGGATGTTCCAAGGGACCTGGAAGTCACCCCTAGCAGTCCAACCAGCCTTGTGATTTCCTGGGATGCTCCTGCAGTGACAGTCAGATACTACCGCATCACTTATGGTGAAACAGGTGAGAGAGGGCAGGCTGTTCTGGCTAGTCAGACCAGGAGCTCTATCTGAGCCCATTAGAAAGCCACAAAGGCAAGTTTGACTGCAGCAGGCAAACTCTTGTACCTGAGATTCTTGCAGCATATTTAGAGAAGAGCATCAAATAGGGTGTCTGTTTGTTTCCTTATGAGAGGAAAGGGGAGAGTTAATTCTTCTTGGATTGATCTAAAACTGATTTTGACCCAAGGTCCATGAAATCGGGAAGGTCTTATCTTCAACTTCATGGATAAGGAGTTGTTCCTGGGTTTGTCATAATTTAAAACATGTAAGTTGGAGATCTGTTATGTTTCTTTTTCCACCCCACCCTCTTCCAGGTGGAAGCAGCCCTGTGCAGGAGTTCACAGTGCCTGGCACCACATCCAGTGCAACCATCACTGGCCTCAAGCCTGGTGTAGACTATACCATCACCGTGTATGCTGTAACTGGCCGTGGAGACAGCCCTGCTAGCAGCAAGCCAGTCACTGTCACCTACAAAACAGGTGAGATGTGTGGTTGAACAAAACCAAGTGTACAGTAGATCTTTGGTGTGTTTGTGCTGGCTTGTCCCCATACATTTGTATCACTGATGCCTGGTTTCTTTTAGAAGTCACAGGCTATGTTGTAAGAGATTTTCAGTGGAGCTGCATGTCAGGCTTACCTACCATGATAATGACACAGAAGGGGATCATGGACTTGGACTTGTAGAGAAAGGAGACCCTGTGGAGTCCATATGGGGGATATGAGCAATATCTGACTGCTTAGTGCAGAGTGGAAACTCTGGTGGGATCTCGTATCATGGGGTCACCGCTGGCTTAATTCTGGTGCTTCCTGTCATATTATGATCCTGCTGAGACCTGACTTTGTAACTCCAGGCCTATCATTTCACTCCTAATCCAGATGTAGCCTGATCCTGCTCCTACTGTAGCAGCAGGTAAAGGCATTTAGTAGGCTTTAAAATACCCAGAGTCCTCAGCTGGCACTCATAATATGGTCAGTCACCCACACATCAGGGTTAAGACTTTTTTGCTAGCATCAGGATCAAATGAACAGCAATGTGTGTTTTCCATTCTAAGAAGATTGTTCTAGAAATGGAAGAGCAGAAAGAGATTCAGCTAGGAAGAAGCAGTGGATGGGAGGTTTCCTGTACCAACATACTTAACCCCCCTCTTTTGTTACCCAGAAATAGACACACCGTCCCAGATGCAGGTTACCGATGTCCAGGATAACAGTATCAGCATCAGATGGCTCCCTTCAACATCCCCGGTCACTGGGTATCGGGTGACTGCTGTCCCCAAGAAAGGACATGGGCCCACAAAAACTAAAAATGTCCCAGCAGGTAAGTCCAGGAGACATTCTCCACCAGATCTGTGAAGACACCACTGCTAAGATTGTTGCTGTTGAACACTAGGCAAATGCTTGAAGTGAGACTTTGTCTTGCTTGTACCTTTTTTTTTTGCCATCCTTCAGTTAGATCTCATCCAGGAGAAGCTTAGATCAGATTCTTGCCCTGAAAGCTTCACATTTCATGGCACTGCAAAGCTTTGATTTGCAACCTCAGTCTCTTTGAAAGGCACCTGAATTTTGAAGAAAAGCCATTGGGATTTCTAGCATCCAGCAAAACTTCCTCCAAAATCCTTCTGAAGGTCACATAATGTGACCCTTGGTGAGAGCATGGACTCTGTCCCGTGTGCTCCAGGCTTTACCTGCCAGATCAGCTCTCAGGAGGAGCATGGGGGGAATTTGTGGAATCTGCAGAGATTAGCACTCGGGGATGCTTGCAAAGCAACTGGGTTAATGGTCAGTCTTACCCCAAAACATGATGAAAACTGCTCTTTAGCCTTATTTGTTTTACTGTGCTATCCCACAGTTCTTGGCATGGGGCCATTGAGCAGGTACAGATTTTAGATGCCTTATCGTGTGCTGCCAGAGAAGAATGGTGCAAGCAAGAGACAAAACTCCCTATGACAATCCCACCTTGCCATAATGGCATTTATTCATGTTCTGGCTTGTACAGTCTATCATTCACAGCTACTTAGAGGCCAGTTCTCTGCAGCTTTGTGCAGCTGCAGCCACAGCCATGCTAACACTGTTCTTCCTTGCCAGATCAAACACAAGTCACTATTGAAGGTCTGCAGCCCACAGTGGAATACATGGTCAGTGTCTATGCTCAGAATCAGAACGGAGAGAGCCTCCCCTTGGTGGAGACTGCAGTCACTAGTACGTATTTCACTTCACTGTAACAGAACAGATGTTGTCTGTTGATGTCTGAACCTACCATGTGGCAGTCCAGTGAAAACAAGAGCCAGGTGTTTAGTCTTCGGAAGAAGGCAGAGTGGTCTGTCCTGTGATCAGTACCCCGCACTGAAATGGCACATGCTGGCAAATGCAGCTCCTTTCCCCTGAACACTGGCAAAACACCGCTTCCTCTCACCCCCAAAATACTGTGTTTCTGATTTTCTTTCACTAAAGCCATGAAATCTTTTGGGGGATTATTTGCCTTTAGCCAATCAGTAGAAATAATGAGCAAAGATCTTGCTGCAGCACTAGGTGGCAAAGGTGGGGATTGATAAGGGACTGGGCTGGGCTTAGGAGAAATTGCCCTGTGCAAGGGAGTAAAGGTAACCACAGGAGTCGCATCAAGAGTTTGGGGTGAAGCACTGCACAAGAAAGGAGAGCTCAACCCTCAAATTGCTCTGTCTGCCTGCACAGAGCAACTCTGGATGCAAAGATGAGGCAAGAGGGAACATCTAAAGCCTTTTCCAACCTAAATGGTTCTGATTTTGTGTAACTGATGGATGTCTCTGACATGAAGGGACATCGTTGGGGTTGGGACTTCAATACATGTTACTCCCTTGCTCAGGCATATATACAAAACCAGTGCCCCAGCTCCTAATACCTCCAGAAGTGTCCTTAAGACAGCAGGAGCTTCTCTGGAGCTTTGCGGAGACTGGAGTGGGCGGTGGGGGGGGGGTGGGGGGGGAAAGAGTCCAGATCAAGTTAGGCCAACAAATTCTGGGAGAAAAAAAGACCACCTTTGCCAACTAGAGAATATAGAAAACTCAGCACTAATACAACATGGCAAATCACAAAGTTGCAATCTAATAGAGATTTGGATCCAGTGTAAAACCAGTGTGCTGGGTCCTTCCATTTTGCCTAACAAATGGGTAGAAGACCCCTTTTGGAGTTGCTTCCCCACACATTGCTCCCATTGTGCTGGGAATATCTGATGGGTTGGCCTCATTTGGAAGTGTGAGCCACCCATCTGTGCCTGTGGGCACTCAAAAGTCATAGAAGTTTGTTTTTTTGAAGTGATTTTAAACTATAATATACAGAGTAACTTGCTTTCTTGATAAGTGTGTTAATTGGTTTTTAATTTATAAAAGAAAATAGTGGGTCTGATTCTCCTTGGACTGATGCTTTGCACAGCAGCAGCTTACAACAGTGAAATGTGAATGCAGTACAAAGCCAAATGTACCAAGTTAGGTGAGTTATCTGTGGGGGTTTAGCACTAGGAGCCAGGTACTTCCTCTGGTGGGGCTCAGTGGGTCTTCAAATTCACCTTCCTTTTTTCCTCTTGGCCCACTTTAAAGTTTCAAAAGGGGTTTCAGTGCCAAAGGGGCTCAGATACAGGTAAGGACTGGCGCCCTGGCTGCTCTGAAGGTGGTAACAGACAACCTTTTGGTTTCTACCAGGCCAGGATTGCTTTCCTGCTGCCTGGCACCAGCAAGCAGTTGGCATTAGTCCGCAATGGTGTAAGCGTGTGTGCAAGGTGCAGCACATAGGAGAATCAAGCGCCCTCTTTCCTGCGCCAAACTGAGAACTGCTTTGCATGTAATAGAAATGCTTTTTATTTTCCTCACCCACAACCTGCTTTTTATCACATAACCTCTTACCGTTAATTTGCCTAACAGACATTGACCGCCCTAAAGGACTAACATTCACTGAGGTGGATGTTGATTCCATCAAAATTGCTTGGGAAAGCCCGCAGGGGCAAGTCACCAGGTACAAGGTGACCTACTCAAGCCCTGAGGATGGAATCCATGAGCTATTGCCGGCCCCAGGTGGCGAAGAAGACACTGCTGAGCTGCATGGCCTCAGGCCAGGTTCTGAGTACACTATCAATATCGTTGCCATTTACGATGACATGGAGAGCCTGCCCCTCACTGGGACCCAGTCCACAGGTACACCTCTAACTCCACCACCCGGCAGGCCATGGCATCGGTGGCTTCTACCCTGTTGGGTAGAGTGTGCTTCCATGTGCAACTGGTGCTCTGAGCTGGGGAAGCCCCAGGAGCAGCAGAGGGAATGTGATCGTTCCTGAGAGATGGCTCAGTTGGTGCTGAAGAGCTGCCTGCCAGCAGAGCCAGCTTGTGTACATGTAGGGAAGGCAGGGAAGATCAGGAAGACTGAAAGGAGCAGGTTCTAGAGAAAGGAGGGATGCTACCTTCTAGTCTTCTTGGTCCTCAAGTGGATCAGTAGTGTCCAGCCCCTAGTTATGAAGACTAATTTATGGGTAACTCGCAACACTCTGGTCTTTAGGATATCTTTATGCGGGACTCTAGTGATAGGAGAAGGGGGATGGTTTCAAAATAACAGGGGAGATTTAGATGAGACCTTAGGAAGAAATTCTTTCTGGTGAGGGTGCTGAGGTTCTGGAACAGGTTGCCCTGGCAGGTTGCGGCTGCTCCATCCCTGGAAGTATGCAAGACCACATTGAATGGGGCTCTGGGCATCCTGGTCTAGTGAGAGATGTTGCTGCTCATGGCAGGGGATTGGAATTGGGTGATCTCAGTTCCCTTCCAAACTAAACCAGTCAGTGATGCTATATGGAAGAGTTAGCAACATCAGAGAGATTAGGGCAGACTGTTGTCTTCCAGGTTGCTGTTGGATGAGGCAAAAGATCAGCAGGAAGGGCCAGGACCCAAGATTAAACAATCTCAGGTCTCACAGAGCCTATAGATCCTCCACTGGCACTGCCTGAAGGACTAGAGCCCACACCCTGTGCTTTCATTGCCTCCACAGCTAGAGGACGGCTCAGTGCAGGAAGGCCCTTCATGCACCAGTCTGATCCAGCTCTGTGTAGAACACACTTAAAACCCCTTTGTGAGAAAAGGAAAGGAAGTTAATTGCTCAAGACAAAATTACTTCCATCAATATGAGGTCTGTTGCAAAGCTTTCAGCTTTGCCAGATGTGCCTTTACAACAAAGGTAGCACCTTTGTAATAAAGGTCTCTTATTCGTTAGCAGATGAAAAGTTGGAGTTGTAATTCCAGGGCTGTAGTGGAGACAGTAGTTCCCAGTGTAGAGATTGCTGTGCTAAACTGAAGCCAAGAGCTGTAATGAGGGGAACAGCTGGTTGAGTACCTGCCAGAAATGCAAATAGGAGAATTTTTCAAACCCGCTTTCTGCGGTTGACCCTTCGTGGGCTGTTCAAAAGCATATCTGAAGGCATTCAAGACTTCCCATTGACTCTCGTGAGCTTTAGATTGAGCTGTGAGCACAGCAACAAGCAAGAATTATCTTGTATTTCCACTCTATAAAACTAGATGACTTCACAGCAAACAGGCTAATAGCGGGAATTGTGGTGAGGTTTATTTTTCCCCTGTTTACAGACTGAGGATTACCAACAGTAAGGCAAGAAAATGTTTCGGTGAATGCTCCTTTTTTATGCAAACATTTGTTTTATAAAGGTATCAGATGTGTTAATTCACAAACGGCCTCCTGCGTGATGAGCCTTATGGCCACCACTGCTCTGCTTTTCCACTGCCTTGCTCTCTATGTAGTAATTTACACTTGTGTAAGTGGCTGTAAAATGCTTCCTCTCTGCATTTGCAGTGTTTTTATACCCTCTCTTCAATTCCTGAGCCTGCTTCCTACTTACTTTTGTAAATCACCCATCATTTTTCAGAAGTGAACGGAGATAGGCAAGCGGATCAGGACTAAACTATTACCTGTGCGATGAAAAGCAGAGACAGGCAGAAGTATTAAACTCAGACTGTCCTAATGTAGTTTTAAGCACCTCCCAAAGGCTTCACCTTATATCACAGCTAGTGATGTTGCTCCCCTAACTTCAGGGTTGAAGCATCAAATTCTCCTTATTTCCGCTAAAAAGCACTACTGTAGATTTGAGAATCTCCTCCTCAATACCTTGTCTCCAGGGCTTTGTATCTGTGTTTGCAGAGGACACATCTCTCCTGCCCGTGTGTTTCATACCTAAACCTTTCTGCTCAGAATAGAGTATACCCTTCTGTTCAGAAGGGAGTATTATCTCAGCCGAGACTCGTCTTTAACCATGTGCCAATCTGGATTTTTGCAGCAATTCCGCCTCCTACAAACCTAAAGTTTACTCAGGTAACTCCCACCAGTCTGACTGTCAACTGGAACGCCCCAAACGTTCGCCTCACTGGCTACAGAGTCCGGGTGAACCCCAAAGAAAAGACTGGTCCTATGAAAGAAATCAACCTTTCTCCAGACAGTACATCTGCTGTCGTGTCGGGATTGATGGTAACTCCCTTTTGTGTAATGCAGACTCTGATGGGAAGGGGAATGTTAGAAGAGCTTGAAGCTATTTCAGATTCCTGGGTCAGGAGCCTCAGCTGGGGTAGATCATCCCAGCTCCCAAGGGTCTGGCTCTGTTTGAAGTCTGACCGGCCATCAGCTGTTAACTCTAAGTTACCACAGGTTTTAAAAAGCAAAGAATTGCCCTGCTGAATCTACATTCTTTCCCCTTCCTTGTTCAGCCCAGAGAGACTGGGGTGCCTTAACCAAATGCAAAATTATCAGGCTCACAATCAGCTGTAACCCAATAAAATGCTTTTACCCAGCTTGCACAAAAGAGGTCAGAAAAATGGACTTAATTCAAAGGTTTTCAAGCTGTGATATGGGAGCTCTGGCAGGCTACTGCCTGTTTTTAAGACATCTGCAAAATATGAGTGAAAAATGTGAGCCTTTTGTGAGTAGGCTTTACATCTGCCATATAGCCATCTTCTCCACTGGAAGCATTTCAGGAGTTTCTGAACTGGAAGAGGCTTAAAATCGCTGCTATTATGGCTTCTATCTTAAAAAGCTACTGATTTGTTTTTAAGGAGCTTTATGAATCATTTCCCAAAATGAGCCTTAAAAAAACATTCTTATCTAAGTGGACTCCTGATCTGATGCAGTCAAGGATGAAAGACCGTGCTGTAACTCCCACTGTTCTCTTTACTTCACAGCAAGCGCACCTTAGCATAGCAAATGGCATCCATTAACCCCAGGAAAAACAGGATATGAATTTTAGGTTCTTCTGAAGAACCAGCTTTGAAGCACAGGTTCCAAAATGAGGGATGACAAATGGGCTGCTTCCAGGATTTTCTCCTGGATGTGTGCTACGAGTATTACCAACAGCATCATTTATCAGGATCCAGGACTACATTTTTATTGTAGCTGGAAAGAATTAGGATTGTCCCATCAAAACTTCACTGATTTGAGTTATTTTAAGGTTTCTCACTGCACCAAATGCTAAGTGAAGGGGCAAATGTTTCCCACTGCACAGATCCTTCTCATAACATGGAGTGACTTTGTCCGTTCTAGGTAGCAACCAAGTATGAAGTGAGTGTGTATGCCCTGAAGGACTCTCTGACCAGCAGACCAGCCCAGGGGGTGGTCACCACTCTTGAAAGTAAGTAGTGATCCTCCAGCAGTGACTGGTTGGTTATGTACTGGGTGCAGAGGATGAGATTCTGCTCTGGGTCAAAAGTAGGGTTCTACGCAAAGTTGCAGCGAAGGCCTTCACAAACACTTGGATGACGAGATATTTTCCTTCTGGTGCAGATGTTAGTCCTCCTCGCAGAGCCCGTGTGACAGATGCCACTGAGACAACTATCACCATTACCTGGAGAACCAAGACTGAGACCATCACTGGCTTCCAAATTGATGCCATCCCAGCCAGTGGCCAGAACCCAATTCAAAGGACTATCAGCCCTGATGTCAGGTCTTACACCATCACTGGTAAGTGAGGGGCTTCTGCAGGTGTAGGAGCTTCCAAGGTTGTATCAGAAGGTACCCTGGGTTCTTGTTTTGTAGCTTGATTTGCTTGAGGAGAGATACTATAGAAACATCCTTGGCGCAGGACAGACATGAACCCATTGGAGAGGGTCCAGAAGGGTCCACAGATACAATCTGAGAACTGGAAACCTGTCTGCCTTTGAGGACAGGCTGAGAGAGTTTGGGTTGTTCAGCATGAGGAGGTTCTATGGAGAGCTTCTTGCAGCATTTCAGTGCTTAAAGGGGCCAATTGGAAAGCTGGGGACAGCCTTTTTAGCAGGGGCTGTTGTGACATGACTAGGAGTCATAGGTTTAAACTAAAAGAGGGGAGATGAGGAGTAGTTGGAAGAAGGAAATTTTTTATGCTAAGGGTGGTAAGACCCTGGCCCAGGTTGCCCAAAGAGTCCCTGGAAACATCCCAGGTCAGGTTGGGCCTTGGGGCTCTGAGCAACCTGCTCTGGTTGAAGACATCTCTGCTCACTGCACGGAGTTGGACTGAATGACATTTAAAGGTCCCTTCCAACAAAATCCATTCTATTATTCTAACAAAAAGTGGGGAAAAGCCTGAGTCTTAAAGACTAGTCCTTAAGAAGCTGCTGAAAGACATCCTGTTGCCATTTTTAGATGGCTTCCCTGAGTAGCTAACTTTTCTGTTTCAACTTCATTTTAGGTTTGCAACCTGGCACTGACTACAAGATCTACCTCTACACTCTGAATGAGAATGCACGCAGTTCCCCAGTAGTGATCGATGCCTCCACTGGTAATGACCTTGTCTGCTCTGCTCATGCTAAGATGTAGTAACTGTGTGTCAGTCAGAAGCTGTTGATGTCTGATCACCTATGGTATTTACTTTGACATACAGCAATAGGTTTTACTGATGAGTTTGAGAAGGGCTCCAGAAGATGCAGTTCAGGAGAAGAATATTCTTGCCTTCACTTGATTTGACTTATTTCCTTTTGTTTGTACCCAGCTATCGACGCTCCTTCAAACCTGCGCTTCCTCACAACCACAAGCAACTCCCTTCTGGCTACTTGGCAGCCTCCACGAGCCAAGATCACAGGCTACATCATCAGATATGAGAAAATTGGCTCACCAGCCAAGGAGGTTCTGCCTCGCCCTCGGCCTGGCACCACTGAGGCTACTATTACTGGTACCTGTCTCTGTTTGGTCTGGGACATAAGTAAGAAGGTAGAGGGAAGGCAGAATTGTAGAGTGTGGTGACTGCCAGCTAGATTTTGTTCCTTTAGTGATGAATGGTTGCCTCAGTTTTAGGAGCACACCTGTCCTACAAACACAGTTCACTTCTCTGATCAGCTCAGCTATCAAACAATCCAGATATTTATTGCTGCTTCCACCACAGCTGTCATCCATTCAAGGCGAGGTGGAACCCCATCAGTCACACAGCCTTGCTGTGTTTTGTGTCTGTAGTGTCCCCAAATGCAGCTGGCATGGTCAGGCTTCAAACTGCTCTGAGGAGCAGGAGGCTGGACTGTGTGTACTGTCCTGAAAATGTCAGACCCAAAATGAACTTACCTAGACTATAGCTGTACACAGCTCTCATTCTTAGATCCCATACATAAAGATCATTCTATGATTGTGTTTCATGTTCTTCCTTCCTCTCCAGGCTTGGAACCAGGAACTGAGTACATAATCTACATCATTGCTGTGAAGAACAACCAGAAGAGTGAACCTCTGATTGGCAGAAAAAGGACAGGTAAAACAGAGCTCTGGATTTTTGTGTGCCAGGAGGAGACAATGTCTTGTACTTGGGGAATACAATCTCAGGATGGAAGGAATAATGGTATTTAAAAAATCCTGTGCACCATTCAGCCCAAAGGTTTTTTTGTATGAGTCGAACAGGATTTGTAAGGGGTTTTTTCATTCTGGGATGCGGAAGGTAAGATGCTAAAGTTATGTTTATCACGTTTAGCATGAGAACAGAACAATGTGCTTGGTGCTTGATTCTTGCCTGGGTACTTAATTGATAATTAAACAAGGGGTAGCACATTTCCACCCAGCCCTTGATGACCTCAAAGGCAGAATCCGTCAACTTGCTGCCTGTTGCATTTCTTCTACTTTACCCCCTCCACAGTGTGAGACTGAGACACCTGTAGCAAGTAAAATACTGGTTGTATATCCTGCTTTGATCACAGGTGCCTTTTCTTACTGCACACTCACAATTTCTTTTAAACTGATAACCTGTGAACCTCTCTTGTGATCATTTCTCCTCAATTTGAGCAGTGGTGGCATCTTTGGGGTTGCAGCGTTCAAACCTGTTGCTCAGCTGTATGAAAATTTCTTACCAACACACTTTTCATACCTCTGTCTGAAGATGATGGTTATTTGTGTAGTATATAAATGTCTGAACTATATAGAGAGTAAAATAACCGTTGCAATGAGGTCATAAAAAGTGTGTTGCATCTTGTGATTGGTGATCTTTGGTTCTTGGAGCGGTGTACAGCTCCACTGTAGTTGTTTAATAAACCATTGTTAATTTGCCATGTTTTGCTTTATGCCTTCTAACCCTTTCTTTGGCTAGATGAGCTTCCCACGTTGATTACCAGACCGCATCCCAACCAGCCCGACATCCTTGATGTACCTTCCGTTGACGAGGGGACCCCTTACCTCACGAACAATAGGTATGACAATGGAAATGGTATCCAACTTCCAGGCACCTCTGGGCTCCCGCAGACAATAGGACACCAAGGTCAACAAGTGGTTTTGGAGGAGCACGGCTACAGACGGCCTGTCCCCACTACAGCGACTCCCCTTAGGCCAGGGTCAAGACGTCAGCCACCAAACGTGGATGAGGCCATTGAAATCCCTCGGTACCAACTGCCTGTCATAGTCGAACCATCGTACCCTCACTCACGCGTGCCCAGGCGCAATGACACCACTGGTCAAGAAGCTCTTTCTCAGACAACCATCTCTTGGAGACCATTGCTGGAGAGCTCTGAATACATCATTTCCTGTCAGCCCGTCAGTCAGGATGAAGATACTCTGCAGGTAACTGAATGCTCTTGGCACAGGAAGGGTGTGGCAGCAGGTGTCTCTTGGGAGTCCAGCACCAGGGAAGAGTTTGCATAAAGTCTTACTAGCATGTAGCTGAGACAGGAGAAATAGCTCCTTCCTCTCCTTTATGGAGAAGACTGCAGGACAGTAAGTCCTTGAAATGCTGTCAGGTATCAACATTTCAGCAGGGAAAGGGACAGTTGGGGAGGTGATGTGGGGCGAATGACAGAGGATGTGACAGGGGAGTTTGAGATGCTCCTTATCCAAGCCAGATACCCTCAGAACCCTTCTCCTTTGTCTCCCTTGGATATTTTTTTTCCTGAAATGGCAGTGAGGTATCATGAACCGTAGTCCAGAGTAGTTTGGGTTAACTGGGTGTTCTTTGAAGTTCTCAGAATGTCTAAGGGGAATGCGTTGGCTCCATCATGGTAATAGAGCCTAGAAGCGCTGTTTTTCCTAGTAGTGGTGTGACCCCTAAGAAGTAATGAATCTTCCCAGTTATTTGGCATTGCCTCTTGTTGCAGTTCAGGGTTCCTGGCACTTCCTCCAGTGCTACACTCACTGGTCTCACAAGGGGTGCCACCTACAACATCATAGTGGAAGCCCTGAAAGATCACCGGAGACAAAAAGTGCTGGAAGAGGTGGTTACAGTCGGAAATACTGGTAAGTAAAAGCTTTGTGGTGTCTGAGGCAGTCTGTGCAATTGCTGCTTCATGTTACTTACTCAGGGCAACCTCCTTGGTGCCCAGGCTTGAGTAGAGGTCTGAAAGGAAACTTCTCCTGGCAATGAGTCTGGGATCATACTGTTGTTGTAGATTCCTGTCCAGGGGTGGGAATCTGCTGCCACAGTAATGTGTCATGCTTATGGGAAGCTGCTGGTGAGGTGCCAGTGGCCACCTTAACTGCTCTGTCAGCCCTTTGCCACTGCCTCTGTGTTGGTTTGCCAGTAGTGCCACCCTAAGGGTCTGGCTGGCAACAGGCCTGGCTGCTGCCGGCAGATGCTGATGAAGCACCACTTACAAGCCATGTGACTAACCACAAGGACTTGTGGTCACTTGCCACAGCTGGAAAGCTTGGAGCCCACACACATCCTGTGGGACCTGGGCTTTGCTCTTACTAGCACAGGAGCCTAGTCAACAATTCTTTTTCCCTTCCTCTCCTCCTTTATGTGTTTTGAGGTCAAAAAGAAGCATAAGGCAGCGTAGCATAAGAAGAAATGAAGAGTCTCAGGATATACTTTATTTACCCATGAAGTCTCTCCTGCAGCCTCCTGCTGTTTCCACCTCCCTGGGAAATCTTTCCTTCTAGCACGCTGGTTCTTTTGTGCCTGGTGCAGGCTGAACTGAGAGCATTAGCACTGAGACCCTGATTGTCACACACAGAACTGTTAGTTGTAAAGCACCTGCCTTTCTCTACACAGCTCTGGAGGAGATCAATCTCTGCCCAACAGCATGGTCTGGTTTCCTAACCCTAACCCCTGCCATGAGCTGCAGTCTGAAGTGCCCCTTAGAAGAGCACATGCAGCTCAGCTACCCAGCTCCTGCTGCTCCCCAGCGTGGCACAGCACATTCCTCTTCAAAACAGGCTACGTCAGATCTCTGCTCTCCAGCAGTAAATGCAGAAACTCGCGCTTGCTTGAAACTTGGCAAATCAAAATGAAAATAGCCTTCATGTCAGGTGGGGTTTTTTTATCACTGAGCTGCTCTGACACGTGCAAATGGGAAAATAAATCGCAGGGAGTCCAGACTGCTGACAGAGCCATCAAGCCTGTGCCCATGGGGTAGCTCCATTACTGCCAGAATATTGCAAGGGATTAAAATAACCCCAATGTGTATCCAGTGAAAATCATTCTGTCTGTCAGTGTCTGTCTCTTGCTGTGTGTGATGCCTGTTACTACTTTCTGCCTTCCAGTGTCTGAAGGGCTAAACCAACCAGGTGATGACAGCTGCTTTGACACATTTACTGGCTCCTTCTATTCCGTTGGTGAGGAGTGGGAGCGACTGTCTGAGACCGGCTTCAAACTGTGGTGCCAGTGTCTAGGCTTTGGCAGCGGTCACTTCAGATGTGATTCCTCTAGTGAGTAGCTTTGCTTTGGCCCATCCCTGTCTCCAGGCTAACAAGCACTAACAGCACATTTTGACAGAACCAACCTGATCCGGATAAATCCACGCTCTTGGACAGGAGTTTTTCACCCAAGGGAAACATTTGTTTTGTTTAAACTATGGCTGTATTTTCATCTCTCCTTTCCATACGTCACTGCTTTGAACCAGACACAGCGTCTGTGGGTTTCCAGGGGTTTTACAGCAAGTAGAAGTCTCTTTATTACAGACACTTTTTCAGAGCATCTCAGGGAACCACAGGCCTGCTGTTGTCAGTGGCTTTCTGAAGCCCTGCTGAACAGGGGCACTGAGCTCTGCTCTTTGCAGGACTGAGATTTGAGTGGAAAAGTTTCAAAATAATTCTCTTCCTGCCCCATGTCTATTAATTCCCTTTCGTTTGTCTTCCTTTCCTATTAGCCAACCCTGCTTTTCCCCTCCCCACTCTGTCACATCCCAGTCACTTTGTTTTCTAAGAATCTCTGACAGTTTTCTAGTTCCCTGCAGTTAAAAGCTGTGGGAACTGAAACCATTTTCTCCTGATAAGTCTGTCTCCAGTGCCTCTGTTGGTCCCTGAAACGCTTCTGGGCTGTTCTCATGTAGAGTTACTGTGACATGGAGGGTAACCCCTGCTTCTCTTGCTTCTCTGCCTTCTCCAGAGTGGTGCCATGATAATGGTGTCAACTACAAGATCGGGGAGAAGTGGGACCGGCAAGGGGAGAATGGCCAGATGATGAGCTGTACCTGCCTTGGAAATGGAAAAGGAGAATTCAAGTGTGAACCCCGTAAGCTTCCTTCTGATCTGAATTTAATTCCCATTGAGCAAGTTTGAGTGTCTCAGAGCCGTTCCCATTATCCTTTGGTCGTGCCCTTGGTGGCCGGTGGAGTATGGGTATTTGGAGGCTGGATCAGTGGCTGGTGGAATCTGTTCTTACAAGAGCTGAGGGCTTAAAGTTCACATTCCCAAGCTTGTAAAGAAGAAAACCTGCTTCTGTTAGCTAAGGTCAGAGCAAACTCAGCATCCATCTGGCCCTTGAGCCACATGAGAGGGACATATCATTGCACTGAGTAATGTAGATGACCCTTCTCTGCAGGGCTTGACACTTGAAGATCCTCTAGACTTCACACCATGAATTAAATAGCATTGCTCTTGTCAGGGAAGTACCTAGCTCTTCTATTTAAAGCTGGAGGGCTATTAAAGTGACTGATGTTGCCCCTGCCAGTCAGTGAGCCTCTGGTCAAACAGAGCCCCTGTTCTGATCACCAAGCTGCTCTGAGAATGCCCCAAGCTGGGCCTAGGCTACACAGCTGAGCTCTGCCTGTTCCTCAACAGATGAGACCACATGCTACGATGATGGCAAGATGTACCAGGTTGGAGAGCAGTGGCAGAAGGAGTACTTTGGGGCCATCTGCTCCTGCACCTGTTACGGAGGACAGCAGGTAAGCAGGAGGGAATGGGGATGGTAACCGCAAGGGAATGAAGAGAGGGGACTCCGCTAGAGCACAGGTCTAAGACTGGTGGGTTCCTGGTCAGAAGGTGTGTAATGCCTGGCCAGAACAGATCTGTTGAAAGACAATTAGCAAGAGAACTGAAGTATGTTCATCAGGGCTTGCAGGGTATAAAATGGGAGCAACCTCACTGGTGCTAGTGGAGCTGTGCCCACTTGGATTAACACTGCCAGCTCCTTGGCACTGGCATGGTCTGACTGACCCATTGTGGTCATTTGCTCCAGGGCTGGCGTTGTGACAACTGCCGCAGACCCAGCGTGGAGGTGGCCCCCGAAGGTTCTGCTGGCCACACATACACCCAGTTTGCACAGAGATACCATCAGGCCACAAACACGGTGAGTAAATTTTCTTACTCTATCCTCCTGTAGTGCAAATTGGGTCTAGAGCAGATACATGGGGTCTACAGGGCTTGAGGGAGAGGAGCAGTAGTTTTCTGCATGTGCATGATAGCCACCCCACCCTTGCTCTGCCCAGCGTGGAACACAGTGCTTGAGCTCATGCTTCCACACACATGATGCCAGCGGGACATCTCAGTTGCTGGTGCTGATCTGTGCCTGCATGCTCTTGCTGTCATGATACTGCATGCTGTAGTGTGTTCCTGGTCTTCCCTTGCTGCTGTAAACCAGCTGTGAGTTTTGGGCTGAGAAATGGCTGCGCAGGACCATTCTCAGCCCAAAGCACAGCCCTGGAGTGTTGGTCCTGATGGGACCAGAGCGCTAACTGCTTTCCTTCCCTCCTGACAGAACGTCAACTGCCCCATTGAGTGTTTCATGCCCCTAGATGTACAGGCAGACACACAACATCCACGGGGAAAGTAACGTCCAGCAAGACTGCTTGCGGCAACAGACAAACCAAAGTATAAATACTCATGTGCCATGATTTCCATCCAAACTGGAGTGATGCTAGCCAAACCGCATCTTTGGAGAATGGCCCCTCTGCTCGGGAGCCATTCTCCCAGCTTAAGCTCAACTCACAGCTTCTCCAAGCTGCCACTCTTGGAGTGTTTCAGACTTTTCTCATGATTGATAGCGATTGTCTTGGTTTTACTTGGAGTGTTGGATACCAGTCAGGATTTCCAAATTGAAAGGAAGAAAAAGCAATGGGGGTGATGGGGAGGGGAGATCAAAATGTCCCAATGGGTCAGGGGAGGGTGGGTGTAGAAATTCCAGGTTCCCACATTTTGTGTGCAACAATCGTGAGGGTTTAGCAATAGGAAAGTCCACCAAACACTTCTGCTTTCACATAAGCGTGCAGCCAGCAGTAAGATAGGAACAGCAACTCCCAGTCACTGTGATATTTAAAATATACACAGTCCTAGTTCTTTCCTCAATGATCCTAGTATTTTTCTAGCTGTATCTTTATATCTCATACTGTTATTTATCAGTTTTGTTCCCCTTGAACCTTCCAGTGTTTTTATATGGGAATAAAATGTATTGGAGATACTTAGTATGCAGTTGACAAAGAGGAATTTGGTGTAATTATGATCGGTGATTATTTTTATACTGTAAGTGCCAAAGCTTTACTACTGTGGAAAAGAAACAAAAGACAAAACCAACTCTTTTAATAAAAAGATTTACAAACCAGGCATGAAGTTTAAGTGATTCTCTTTGCTGCCATGGAATCTAGGATGAAGATGATTATTCTGAGCTGGAGTAGCATTGCCTTGAAACGAGATGGAGCAAACACCCCACTGAAGCATGAAGTAAACCTCAAGAGAACCTTTGTAGAGCAGTTTGTTAATGAAAGGCTTCCAGCTACACATCCCCTGCCCCATAGAGTGCAGAGCTACTTGGAGTATGTATGTACACCTTGCTGCAGGAGCCAGCGCCTTGTTTTGCACCACTAGGGGAAGGGGGATGGAGAGGGAAATAGGCCTTGTAGTCCTGCTCTGTGTCTTGCCCCTGGGGCTGACCCCAGTTCACTTCCCTCTGCAATTCTGCAATGGAGGACAACTGACCTGTGGCCAGCTAAAGGGTTTTTAAGGGGCTGTTGCACCATTCTATCAACAATCAACTATTCCATCCCCATTTGCAAAGGGGTGTATTCAAGTAGTAAAACAAAGGACTGAGGTTCTTCAGGTACTAGTGAGTAGCCCCAGAATCCTTCCCTTAATTTAGCAACAAGTCTCAAAAAGCAGGCACCATCAGGGTCTCTATCAGGGTGTTACAGGCAGGAGATGAGTCTGCTTACATGTCTGCTGTACTGCTGCCTCCTGGGGTGGGAGGTAAATGAAACTCTTCTGGGAACCTTATTAAGAGCAAAGCCAGCCTTGGTTACAAAGAACCCGTGCACAGCATTCGCAGATACGGAACATGAAAGGTGCTGTTGTGATTCCTCAGGGTGGTATCTCCCTGTCAAATACATGAGCACTATGTGGATTTCTTGAGCTTGAATAAAGCAGAGCATGAAAACAATCTGGCTTCTTGACGTGAGAAATGCACACAGCAGCTGCTCTCCCAGATTGCTGCTGCAGAGCCACCAAACAAGTTCAGCCAAGTACCAAGAATGCAGCAGAAACCTGTTGTACCTGTTCAGGAGCCCAAAGGAGCAGAGACACAGAAGAGTACTTCCCTGGGGAACAGAAATCTAGTTCATTTGTCCTTCCCACATGAGGGTTACAGATTGGTTTTCATCCTAGTCACTTTGCCAGTAGGTAATTCACAGGCATCACCTAGCTGAAGAGGAGGCAGAGCCCATTCCACCTCCTCTCTTGCTCTAATGTCCCATCAATCGTAGCAGTGAGTGGTATGAGATAAAACAATATCAAGTCTGTTCAGCCCAGCTCCCTGAGTGTGTTCTCCATGCCTTAAACTGTGAGGGTTTACATCACTGACCATTGCTACTATAGTACTGGGTGTGTTGCCCTTCAGCTACAGCTTTTAGTGCCATCTGCACTAGTGAAGGGCTGCAGAGGCAGTAGACACTTGGGACATCCGAAGAGGCAACCACATCTTTCCAGTTGGTTCCTGTGTTTTGCCCAGGCCAAATGCAAAAGTGGCAAACAGCAGCTGGACTTTAAAAGTTGTCTTCTCAGTTACCTCAGAGCTTTGGTTAGAGCACCAGAACCACCAGAGTCAATGAAGTCAGGACTTTATTCCAGCAAGAAATGGAGTGGCTGAAGCAATTCAAAAGAAAAGAAACCTTTGCAACCATAAAGTCTGCACGATTCCTTCCTGGTCTCCATTCACTTCCGGGATCTAGCCTTGGTGATGGTGCAGGACAGCCTGTCAGCAGCCTGCTTTCAAAAGGCCTCAATGGAAGGGAGCAGATGTATCCCCCACCCTTCCCCATAGGAAACAGAACAGAGCTACACTGCTTTTAATCACTGCAACTATCAAAGGGAGAAGCCTTCAGGCAGCACTCCCTCACAAATTAGTGCTCATTTGGCCCTGTCTGCTGTAGGGAAGGCTTCCAGTTCCCAATCCCAGTTGTCAGCAGAGACTGAATTCTCACTCCAGGGCATCTCTCAGCAGGGTACAAACAGCAGCTCCTGACCTGACCTCACAGCACAGCAGCTGGAGCTCTCACTTCCAGACCTACACTCATGGCCATGTGCCCAAAATAGGAGCCGGTCTAGTGGATTCACACACTGCCAACTTCCTACCAGGGAGGGCCCCCAGGCTAGTTCAGATTGTCACTGCAACCTGGTGACAAGGCAACCCCCCCCAAGGACATTCCTATGAGTTCACCTCACTCTTGGAACCAGACCAGAGCTTTCAATCAGCCCTTAGTTAGACAAATGAGACAGCGTTGTCAAGAACATTTTGCTTGGGAGATGGGGTGCTAAAGTGTGATTCCCCCGTTCCACATGGCTTGCTGTATGTCCTTTAACTTCACCAGAGGCACAGGAAGAGCAGAAGCCTCTCTGTGCTGTGAGTTGGTGTGTGTGGAAAGTTGCAAGTAATGAGGCACAAGGTATCAGCTAAGTTAAAACATTTATGAACATCTCATGTCATGGTCTCAACTGGAAGATTAGTAGCTAGTAACTGCCGTCAGGAGATTGAACAGTGCCCCAAGGACAGCAGGCAAAGGGTAAAGGATAAGCAGGAACAGATGGGGACAGGAGCAGCCAGGTGTTTATGACCAGGCTCCATTTCAGCCAATGCAGGTAAAAGCAGGTTAAGAGATTCCCCACAGAACCTCACGCATGGCAAGTATCAGCTGCGGCCAGAACAGCATGAAAAGACAGTGAAGTCAATGTAAAGACCAGAACAGTGGAGAAATAGAGGCCAAACATCAACTTTTATAGTAAAAACTAAAAAAAACACAACAGAGAGGACTCTAACCCCTGACAATCCATGAGGAGCAACAACAGCAGAGCCATAAGCCACAGATTCCCATTGTAACCTTCTCTTTCCCATCCTCCTAATCCAGTCAGGCAAATAATCCACTGTGGAGATCAGCAAACAATTAAGGATCCACCATGGAGCTCAGAAACAAACCCCAATCCTTTCTCCCAGATCCATCTCCTACCTGTGCACCCCTGGTGCTGCTCAAGCTCTTCCACTTCACACCAGCTGCAACAGAGCAGCAACAGAAGTGTTTATTGCAAAACTGTGTGCTGCTCTGTGCCAAAACTGAACAGATTTTATAAAACAGAGCCAAAAAAACCCAGCCTCCCTTTGAAACGGTCCCAGCAAAAAACATGTCTGGGCTGTTGGCTGATTCATCTGACTGCACTCCAGATTTTTCACATCGTTTTCTAATCACAGTTCAAATCTGCCCAATGCAGAATGCACACAAAGGAAGGGGGGAAGTGCCTTCAGGCAGGACACATCCCCGATGCCTGCAAACCACACTCCTGCATGGGAAGAGTGTTCAGCTGGTAGGAAGCACTGGACACTGCAGTGCAGCCCACAGCGCACATCTAGGGCAGGTCTTTGAGGCCCCAGCCCATAAAAGGTCCTTGTGCTGTCCTCTCCACACAGGGGAAGAGAGTAAGAGACAACTATCTGGTGACTCCAAGGACCAAAAGCTGCTCAGTTGACAACACACGTGGTTAGCAGTGCATTAGGAGGTCTGGCACAGGTCAGGCTTTAACCCCATTCCACAGGCCTTCTGAGGAATTAGTAACCTCTGGAGAGGTTTCCAAAAGAAATCTTTCTCCCGAGGGCACAAATTGACACAAGAACAGACTCAGTATGGCTAAGAACCAGAGGTTTATTTGTAAAAGAAACTGATTTTCTACACTGGGAGGCAACTTCTTGCACCTTTATTATCTGTTAATGCAGGGGAAGATCTCACAGCTCTTGTGAAGGCTAAGCACAGACTACAGGTGCCTCCCAATTGATCCAATGATATTCCAGTAGCTGCTGCTGGTGAGAGTGTGACCAGAGGGACCAACACAGCCCACAGTGAACTCAGTGATGAAAGAGCCGAAGATTGGTGTGGATCAGAGTGATGCCCAGCTCATTGCAAGCCTCGATCACCACATCATCGTTAGCCGAGCCGGCTGGGGCAGCAATGAACTGCACTCCGCTCTAAACAAAGACACAGACACACAGACAAGTGGAAGAATCAGAGGATGGAAAAGCAAAATCCCCCTGAAAAGGAGCTGGCAGCCCCAGTCCTTCATCCACATCCCTAACTAAGTATTGAATAAACAAATCTCCCCAAGCCATTCAGAGGGCTCCTCATGTGAGCCATCAGCTCCCTCCATGGCTCAGAAACAGGAATAAAACAGTTCCTCTGGAAGCAATAGGGCTTGTCTCAATATTCCTAAATGGTTTAATAAACCTTAATCCTCTATTCATCCCAAATCAACAAACTGAGCAATGGCTCAGTAATTACTATCCACATGAGACCAGTAACACCCTCCCCAGCTCTTGCAGCCAGCAGTGTGGAGCAAAGATGTTCCTCAGCACTCCGCATGGGAGGGATTCAAACGAGACTGTGCAGACATTCCTGACACCACTCTACAGCAGCCTTACCCGTTTAGCTCGGTCAACGTTATCCCTAAAAGGGAAGAAGGCATCAGAGCTGAGGGCGACCGCAGACAGCCTGGCAATCCACTGCTTCTTCTCTGCTTCTGTCAGCTGTGCAGGCACTTCTTCAAACATGGCCTTCCATTTCACCAGGTCCTCGTCCTGTGGGGGGTACAAAGAGCCAGCTCAGCCCCAAAGCATGACCACCTTGGGCGAGCGATGATGGAACTCCTCAACACCCTGCCCAGTGGGGCTTTCTGCTGCCACAGCTCTGCTGCCCTACAGAAGCTCCTTACCAGGGATTTAAAAAGCATAAGTGGTGCTGGGAACTCACTACCACCAGCAGCTCTTTGTGTGTCCTTTTAACATTGTTCCTTCCCTGTTCTCAGCACAAGGCTGGAGGGATTCCTTCTCCCCATGATGCTCTGCCTGCACACAAACCTAGGGCCTGGCAGATGACTTGACAAACAGCAGCTCAGTTTGTGATTCACCTTCTGACACAGCAGCTGCTCCAGTTCTTACCCCCTTGAGAAACCAACTGCCTGCAGAGATGATTCATCAGGTTCCCAGTCCAGCTTTTGATACTTAACAAGGATACTGTCTTTCGTTTCACTAATGCTTGTAACAGCAGGGTCAGAGCAATGCTGAGAATCCCAAGTGCTATGCCAGAAGGGAAGGACAATTGCCCTCAGCTACACTTACCCGTAGCTTTAACCTCTTCTTATTGCTGGGACTGGGGGATAATACCAGATGAAACCAAACACACAAAGGGCAGGGTGCAGGACTGGAGGGGTAGATCAGACGCTATGGCACTTGGTCATTAAATGACCTTGGGGAAGTCTCTGTCCTGAGCCCTGGCTGCTTTCTGGGATCATCTGTTACTGACGCTCCCTCCCAAAGCTCAAGTTAGGCTTAAGTGATTTGTAACTACTTTGTTGGGCACAAGTAGAGAAACCTCCCAGCCAGCACTTACCTCACCTATGGTCCCAGTAACATACTGGTCAATGGCGTTGGAGATCTCTGCTCTCTTCACACCTGCCTTGAACTTCATGGAGAGCACCCGCGGGTGGTGCCGCAGCCACCAGTTGTTGGCCTTGTCGCCAGCCAGACGAGTGCAGTGGATCCGGGACTGCTGGCCAGCTCCAATACCGATCACCTGAAGGACACCGAACATGATCACACCTTGGGACATGATGTGCTGTGCTCATACGCCCCCAAGGGGTAGGCACAGGCCACTGAAACAGCTTGGCCCTGGTGGGTGCTGGATTACAGGGCAGTTGTTCTGCTGGGGCAGATAAAGAAGTAAATCTACTGCTCAGTTGGGAAGGTGGTCAGCAGGACCATCACCTTGGCATCTGCCACAGAGTCAGTAGTTTTAAAGTAGCTGCAGCCAACTGAGCTGGGCTCTCCTGGGTTCCAGACTCTGCCGTCTCTCAGCTTCACTTTCATCATGATGGGACAGACCAAGCTATCATGGCCATCAAACTGTTGCTGGGTAACTTTGCTTCATGACTTTTAGATCTGTGGGTCCCACTTTGCAAAGCAAGCTCCTGTCTTTTCAAACCAAATTGCTGATGGAAAACAAGCCTCTCTCCTATCATTTCCTCCTGCTGTGAAGCCACAGCTGAACTGTTCACCAGACCATTCATATTGGGGACTTCTCTGGGGATGCTGTTTGTGGCTAGTGAGTCTGGCCAGTGCTTCAGAGTTTCCAGCTCATACCAAAACAGATGGTAAAGCTTTAAGGCAAAGGCTACCCTCAAAGAAATGAATCATATGTCTTCTCCTTCATCAAGGCACAGTGACTTCACCTCTTACCAGAACCATAAAACACACTGCTGGATGCTGTTCCCCCCAAGGAGCAAATGAAAGTCTTGGCCTGCTCTCTAACTTCATCTGCTCAGCTACAACTGAAGTCATCAGCACTTCACAAACCCATGTGGGTATTAGTATTGTCATAAACACTGAACAGAAGCAAAGTTTCTCATGGCTTAGCAACACCTTTCCACAATCTGTAACACTCCTGATGTCCAGCCTCTCTACTCTCAGGGTCACTTTAACCTTCAGAGTTGCACAGGATGCCGCATCTCATAGGAGCTCAGCACTGGCTGCCCACAGGTTGACAGTCTCTTCCATGGGGCTTTTCCTCTCTCCCTAATTTCTGTCAGAAAACACACATCAGCTCATATTCAGTACCTCCAAAACAGCAGGAACTCTATGCTTCAGCTAGACAAAGCAATGGATCCTGGAAACTCTTCACAGGCCACCCCAACTCTGCAGATATTATCTAGAGCACATGGCCTGTTTGGGTAATGGCGTAAGGGGCAGGAGAACCTAACACCGCTTCTCTGTGCCTCCTCCTGGGCTCTGGAACAACATAAGTCCATGTTGTTCCAGAAGGAAGTTCACAGTTACAGTCGGAAAGATGTGCTGGTAAGATGCATGCTGCTGGAAAAAGGGGTGATCCAGGGAAAGCAAAATCCTTTTCTTGTAGGAAAATGTGTTTGGATGCAACAGTGCTGGGGAAGATTGCTCTTCAGTCTAGCTTGGAAATTCTGGTCTGAAGAGGAGAAATTACGTGCTAAAACAAAGCTGAAACCTCAAAACCTTGCACAAAGGAAATCTTCCTTGGCCATTTGCTGCCTATTTTCTACACAAAAATGAAGCACCTTTCAGACTTTCATCTCCCAGGAATCAAAGAAGCAGTTAAGCAGAACCTACTGCATGGGAGGAGTGAAAACAGACAGTAATGTGAGGTAAGAAGAGAAAAATCACTTTATAAAAAAACTTGGGTGAAAGAGCTACCTGCAGTGGAGGCAAACGTGAGCCATAGCTGGAATCCTGTTCAAAAGCACGGAGTGGACAAGACTGATAATGTCCAAAGGAAGGATCCTCGCAAAACGATCTGCTCAGATTTACCCTGATGAACAATCGAAAACAGAATCCCTACACTATATTTGGAAGGATCAAAACCCAACTGGGAAGAGGAATAATGAAGTAACTTTAACATCGGCACCCTTGGTGGGACAGAGCAAGGCAGGTTAACAGGTTGGTTTTACTTCTCCTGTGCAGGAGAGATCAAGGAGAACAACTTTCAGTTGCTAATTTCAAACATGACATGTCACTAATGGAAGTGCAAATCAACCTGTTACACCCTGGCTCTGCTACACTGCAAGTCAAGGCAAACAAGCAAAAACATTGATTGCAATTAGTGGCAGATGTCTTCTGCAAATTAAGTGACACTTGGGCCCACCAACGCTTCCTCCTGCACTGTGCTTTCCTCCGGCTTCTCATGCCCTCGCTGGAGTGGCCAGTCGATGAGCCAACCCAAGCCAAGCTGTCAATCTGTCAAACATTCCAGTGTCTCCTCCACGAGAGTTTGGTGTCACCTGGGAAAATCCAAGCCACACTCCTATCTTGGTACTTTAACAAGGGGTTCAATACCTCACTGTCTCTGGAAGCTTTCCGAGACTTGAAAAGCAGGAGGCAGCTCCTGCTTGGGCTTCCTCTCACTGCTGTCCTGTACTCAGACTCTAAGTAGGCCCTTGGGAAGATGTTAACCTTTGACTTGAGGTCCCCAACACAGATCCACCACCTCCCTGAGGTAATGATTGTAATGGCTGCTACCCTTCAGTGCTGAAGCTCTGCATTGCCACATTGCCTTCCACTCCCGCCTCAGGTCTTCACCCTGCCAGATGGCATTAAGTGACCTTAAGACTTACAAGAGCACTGTGGAAACTGCTGCTGTGATAAGCAAAAAGCACGACTTTTGTTGTGAGGCTATGAGAACTAACACTCCTGAGTACAGAGACCAATTTAAAAGCAAGAACCTTCCCTCCAGTGCTGAATAAAAGACAAATGCCAGACCTCCAGAGATGTGTTCAACAGCACAGACCCCCCCCTCAGAGTCCTGAGAGACAGCACTGCAATGTTTTATGGCTGAAAGGACTGCTGTCATGCAGACTACTTGGTCCCCACTCCTCATTTCTGATGAACTAAAAGCTTGAGATCAAAACCATCTTTTTGCCTTTTTCTTCCATATTTTTTCTCAAAAAAGAATCCAGGCCTACAAAAAAGTTACTGTGGAGAACAGAGCTACTCAGAATTACAGAATCACTAAGTTATTGAGGCTGAAAAGCCCTCTGAGCTCATCAGCACAGCTGACCTAACATCACCATATTGGCCAGACCAAGGCACTAAAGGCCACAGCCAGTCTGTCCTTAAATCCCTCCAGGGATAGGGACTCCACCACTGTCCTGGACAGTGCATTCCAGGGCCTGATCATTCTTTCAGTGTGAAAGGGCTTCCTAACATCCACCCTAACCCTCTGGCAGCTTCAGACCCTGTCCTCTCATCCTGGCACTAGCTGCTGACAGAAGATCCCCACCTGACTACAACCTCCCTTCAGGGAATTGTAGAGAGGGAAAAGGTCCATCCTCCCCCCACCCCGAGTCTCCTCTCCTCCAAGCTAACCCCCCTCAGCTCCCTCAGCCTGTATCCACAAGACTTTCCATCCAGTCCACTCCCCTGGACCCACTTCAGCACTTTAATCTCGTTCTTGAAGCAAGGGGCCCAAGAACTGTCCCCAGTACTCAAGCGGAGGCCTCCCCAGTGCCCAGTACAGGGGGAGAATTCCATCCCTAGTCCTGTTGGCCACACAGAAGCCAGGATGCCATTGGCTTTTCATGTCAGCTAGGCACACTGCTGGCTCCTGTTCAGTCAGTTGTCAACCAGTTCTGTTCTAACTCAAACCTGGACCCAACAGCATCAGACAAAAGAGCCACTGGACAAAAATGCAGTTTTCAATATATGTGCAACAAGTTTTGGATCTCTGATTTAAACTGAACATATGTAGGGATAACTTGGAAAGGAGTTATTTTTCAATTCAATATTTGTATCTCAACTCTCTGTTTGGAACTGCCTCTGTAAATCTCAACAGACATCGTAAGCTTTAAGAAAAACAATCAAGGTAAACTGACTTCCAGTGCCCCAAAGGGGGAAAAAGATGGCACAACCCATCTTTTGTAAATCAAAAGTATAACTAAAAACATTTTAAACTGTAGGTATCCGTGTGTGGAGAAGAAAAGGCTGTGGGGTGACCTCATTAATGTCTATAAATATGTGAGGGGTAAGTGTCAGGAGGACGAGGCAATAGGACAGACAAGAGGCAATGGGTGCAAGGTTGGAACATCGGAGATTCCATATAAATATCAGAAAGAACTTCACAGTTAGGGTAACGTAGCATTGGAACAGGCTGCCCAGTCTCCTTCTCTGGAGACATTCAAGACCCATCTGGATACGTTCCTGTGCAACTTGGGCTAGGTGATCCTGCTGTGGCAGAGGGACTGGATTAGATGATCTTTCAATGTCCCTTCTGATCACTAATGGTTCCATGAAACTGTTGTCATCTCCTAAGGCTCTATACAGGCTATGACATATATACATAACCTCAAAAAGAAAAGCAGTGAGAACGAAATTACTTAGATGCTTATGCAAGCTTGGCTCAAGAGCTTTTCAAACCCCATCATTACCAGAATACACTATGCTGGGGTCTTTGCAGCCCCTTTTTGAGATGCTGCTGTTGTGGTAGCCTCCTCCTGGGTAAATGCTTTTAGAGAGTGAAGCCTGCCAGAAGCACCCTTGGTTGAGCTGAGCTGGGACAAGCTGCCTGCTTTGCTCACCTGCCCATCCTTGGCGTAGCAAACTGAATTGGACTGTGTGTATTTGACAGCAATGCTGGCAACAATCAGGTCTCGGATAGCAGACTCCGGCAGCTGAAACAAAACACTGTCATCAACAGCCCGTCCCCACATCATCCCATCTGCAAACCCCAAAAGCCACTCCAAGTGCTGCGCCCCAGAGAGGGGAAACAAGGTCATGGAAAATACCCTGGGCTGTTAAAACTTTGTTTAGGCTACAGGCTGTAAGCAGTTGGTTTGGCAGCTCATCTCCCAGCTCGTACGGATAAGACTCACCCTTAGCAGATCAAGAGGGCTCTATCACTGGCCCCAAGCCTGTTCAGTCCGCTGTGCTCAGCTATGCTTATAGGCAGAAAGCTGAGCACGTGCTTCACTACACATGGAACCACAACAGTAATAGCAGCTCCCAATCTCTGCCCTAAGTTTTACACTGGAGTCTGTTCCATGACTAATCTATGAAAATTATTTTTATTACCTCAATGTCTGAGCTTGCTCCTGAGCCTGTGACTAATCATGTGCTCGTTAACATCTGTTCTTTAATGAGAACAAGATTAGAGACAAAACCATAACTGGTAACTTCCTGCTGAGGAGAAATCTAAGCAACGAGTAGCATCAGCAAGGTCAGAGTTTATAAAACCCATCGCATACAAAAGGGAGCAGTAAACAATGAGTCAGGAGAGACATGACAATGGATCCGACTAACCATGGAATTACACACAGTAGCTTCTTACTTGTAAGAAAACACAAATATTTTAGTGGACAGAGATAAAGACCAAGGTCCTGCTCCTATTATTTATGTGAGGAATCAAAACAAGGGCAAACTACCCTCATTTACCCAGAAAGGTCCAGAATGATTGCTACATTGTTCCTTTTAAAAGCCAGATAAACTTCATGAAAAAAATTTTAAGAGCTCAAAGTAGAGCAGCACAGACTTGCATGATCATTTATCTTCCAACACTCACATTCTTGTTTTTTGTCACAATGTTCTTGAACAGCGACCGATCGATGACAGCATTGTTCCTCTTCTGCACAAGGTGCAGGCCAAAGAGGGTTCGAATCTCGTTGTCATCTGGCTCGTAACAAGGATCCATCTAAAAGCCAATGGACAGGCCGATAAAAGACTCTGAGCAATTCAAAGCCCACATCCAGGTTAAAACATGTTATCTACAGATAAAACACATTATCGGAGCAGCAGAGGTTAAAACACTTTATCTAAAGGATCCCAAAGAAACAAACTGTCTATAAGACAGCAACCCATCAGCAACAGTAATTAGAATTAAGGGGAGCAGCAAGGTCTCAGAGGCAAAGCGACATTCACAGGACAGAGAGAGGTGGTGCAGTAGAAATGCTTAAACACAAATGTCAGTGGAGTGAGCCACAAAAACCTACAAAGCCTGCCAGTCTTGCCCAGAAAGAAAACATCCACACAAAAAGAATCTTCCATAGGAAAGCAGGAACATTTTTGGAGTTGCTTCATACGTGTTCCAATGGGACAACTCCCAACCCTCTGACACTGAGCAGTGCATGTGATGGTTTGCAGAGATACATTCTCTTGGAGCACATCTCTACATCACACTGTTAATTTATACTGGTGTGACGGGTAAGAGGTAAATGGAAAGGCTAACATTCTTCTCTAGAATTCTGGTATCCCTTGTTCAGGTTATTGAGGCACAAAGTAAACCAGATTAAGGCTACCAGTGTGCACAGGCTGTGTGTGGTTTCCCTAATCCATTTACTTTTGTTCAGGTCAACTTTGCCCAGCACCTCTCTGCAGAGAGGCCCTGAAGATACAGGTTTCACCAGTATGACATCATCTTTGCAAAGCAAATTGAATCTGGGAGGTAACCAGCTGCCAAGATCATCTGCAATTTCAGTCTTTCTGGCCAGAAGCTCCCGAGCCGTCTTCTGCAAATCCTCCTGGTAGTAACACTACAACTGAAACTTCAGCTACGCCTTCCATCTTCTTTCTGTAATGTTTCCCAAAAACCCAGAGGAAACACCTTCCATCGCCTGCAGGGGGCCTGGATCAGCTCCTCAGCTACGTGAAGAGCAGCAGAGGGTTACAGCGGAGCAGGAATACAAACCTGGAGGACACAGTAACCACCATTCTTCTTTTTGGAAAGGATTTTGAGAGCTTCTTCTTCATAACCAGGAGCTACCACACCATCAGATACCTGCAACACACAGGACTTCAGCTATTCCTCTCTCTCAAAGAGAGTAAATACTGGCAAAGGGGCCATTAACAGCACTGAAACAGAGAAGAGTTTATATCTGTCGTTGCCGCAACGTGATACATGCCTTCCCCACCCTTACTCTATAAGGTGGGCACAGCTGATGTCTTCTAAGTAATCCCCTCAATGTCACCCCCTCAAACTTTTCCTTTGTTTAAAAAGGACTGTCCAACATACAAGGCAGCACTGTGCCTCCCCCCTCTCAAAATAAAACCCAGCAACATAGAATCATAGAATTGTTTAGGTTAGAAAAAGGTATTTAAGATCATCGAGTCCAATCATTAACCCAACTGTCCCCAGACCACTGCTAAATCCTGCCCGAGCTCCAGATCTCCATGACTTCTAAACAAGTCAAGAGATGATGAGTCAACTGCCTCCCTGAGTGGCCAGTTTGAACACATAATGGGATTAAAGTGTAAGGTAAAGAAGCACTGACCCCCAGCTGTTGACCTGTGGAACAATCAGTTATGGAGCAAGTGCTGAATCCAGCAGTCAGCAGCTCAGCCTGGAAAGTGGCTGATCCTACACAGAACTTAGCATCATCCTGCATGTAGCAGTCTACATCCGTATTACTGCTGTGGGCAAGAGGGTAGCCATCAGCTCTCTATTCCACTGTGGTTTCAATTACAGCCCTGTTCAACCAGTACTTGTGACAACAGCATAAACAGGGCCCATTTCCGGAGACTTGTGAGGAGGCAGAGGTTTGCAATCAGCTCTTGAGAAGCAGTATTTTCAGCACTGCTATTGCACTACAGCCCCACACAGCCAGGTTTTAATTGGTAGGAATTAAACGCATCAAGAGTCGGGTGTAAAGTCTGTCCTCCAGGTACCAAGTTCCACAAATGGACCCACAGTCTTCTGTAAAATGGGTCAAATTCAAACAGAATGGCTCTTACAACTTCACCTGCAATTATTCTCCTTATTACACCCAAATGATCAGCTGCTGTTGAACTAACCTCTCTGGAAATGATCTTGGCAGTAGCTACGTCGCAGATATCAGACAGGGCAATGAAGTCCCCAAAAGACGACATGCGATCAGCACCTGAAATATCACATTGATAGTAATTTATCAAAGGAAAGGTTTTGCTCTTACAATCTAGTTGATTTCCATAAGAGCCAATTATTTAATCCCACAGGAAATGGAATAAAAATAGACCACAAAAAGCATGACAAATCCTACCTCAACAACAAGCATTTTAAAATACCCTCATAGTTAACATAGTCTTCCTTCTCCATATTTGCCAAAGCCCTAATTGTCATCACTACCTCCTTTACCACAAGTGTCTCTGCTTTGGCCATACCAGCAAGAGGACAAGGATTACCATGAGCCAGCAATGTGCCCTTGTGGCCAAGAAGGCCAATGGCATCCTGGAGTAGATTAGAAGGGGGTTGGATTAATAGATTAAGAGACATTCTTCTCTACCCTGCACTGGTGAGACATCTGGAATCTTGTTCCAGTTACGGGCCCCTCAGTTACAGAAGGACACAGAACTGCTTGAGAGAGTCCAGCACAGAGCCATGAAGATGATGGAGTGGAGCATCTCCCAGATGAGGAAAGGCTGAAGGAGCTGAGTCTCTTTAGTTTAGAAAAAAGGAGCCTAAAGGGTGACTTCATTAATGTTTATAAATATTAATAAAGGGTGAGTGTCAGGAGGAAGGAGCAAGGCTCTGCTCAGTGTCATCCAATGACAGGACAAAGGTCATGGGGTGTGAGCTGGAACAGAGGCGGTTCCATATAAATACAAGAAGAAAGACTTCTTCACAGGGAGTGTGACAGAATACTGGAATGGGTTGCTCAGGGAGGTTGTGAAGTCTCCTTCTCTGGAGACGTTTAAAACCCACCTGGACTGTTCCTATGTGACTGAACCTATGGGATCCCACTCTGGCAGAGGGACTGGACTGGATGATCTCTCAAGGTTCCTTCCAATCCCTAATATTCTGTGATTCTGAGAGTCAGGACTATGCTGAAAGATTTTAAGTATGGAACAGGTGGAAAAAGGAAAGTTTTTAATGTCTCTCTTCCCACCAGCAAGAAAACAGACCCAGAAACACAGCTAAAAGCAACTGTTAATTTTTTTCTTAAAATATTATTGTATTGAATGGGAAAGCAAAGGTGATCTCAGCTCCCATAAATGCTCTGCAGTTTAGCAAGGTTGATTCTACTGTCCTTCCATTCTACAGGTTTACTTTTGTGCCAGTCATGCACAAGGGCAATGTTCAAAGGTAGTGGCAAAAAACAAACCCAAGCCAACATGCCCCTTATACAGTAAATTTGATTTCTTTTTATCATCTGGGTGGGTTTGCTAAGAAAGCCACAGAAAATAAGACTTAGACAGGTATCTCAGCTTAATTAACTAACTAACCCTCTGTGGGTCTTATTTATACAGCAAGGAACAGAATCCAACAGCTCTGAAACAACATACAAATTCTGCTGTCTTGGAGAGCCATTTCTGATAGGTTATTCATTCAGCCAGGCAGTCAGATCCTTACAGAGGAAACCCCTACAAAGGAGGAGTAGAGAGCAGAGGAAAGAGGCTGGAAGCACTACACAAGCTGCCTAGCAGCTCAGCAATTTGGCCTGGCCTCTTTACTCCTGGTCTTCTCACCTCTGCTCCGTGCATAGGCAGAGGCCACAGGCGTTAAGGTCTTGTGGAAGTCATGCACCATGCAGACTTGCGCCTCCTCTTCGCTGAGAGGAATTCCAACAGCAGCACCTAGTGGGAAACACAAGCCAGAGCACTCGAACCAGAGCTGCTCGCTGGCCTCTGGCCCCTTGCCCCTGGGACACACTTAGGCCAGAAGTCCAGAGTGGGTTAAAAGAGAAGAGCATGGTAATAAGGAGCCACCCACCTGCAGGACTGACATGCTTGAAGGAGGCTGCAGCAGGAAGGCCCAGTGCCTGCTTAAGTTCCTTCACCAGCTGCCAGGCATTAAGAGCATCACACAGGTTGATGAAGCCTGGAGAGCCATTCACCACTGCAAACACAGAGCACACAGACCCACCATTGTAGGCAGATGCCTCTCCCCAGAGGCTGGAGAGCCAGCAGAAGGGATTTCTCCCTCCCAGAACTGAAATCACTACAAATTGTTCTTGGTAAATGGCCCACATGGCCCTTTCAGCACAAGTATGTGCCAAGAGTAAAGGTCATGCTCTCAAAAACCTTTTCCCCTGGCCTTGCAAGAAGATCTGCTTGTGCTGAGACAGCAAGACTGTGAGTGTCTCGAGAGACAGGAAGAAAAGATTTTAGCAATAGTCCATGGCTAGAACAAGCAGACACAGTGGTGTTCTGCTGCCATACTGGGAGGCAGAGCTGCAAGCAAATTAGCTTCCAGTGCAGGTGTGGGAACAGTTCCTAGGAGATGCTAGAATTAATGCAATAAGGAAATGTTTTCAACAGCACTAAAAGCAGTCTCAGCAACAAGAGCAGTCAGACTCTTTTTCCCCAAAACAGGGGTTTGACAGGGACATCAGAGCAGACCCAAACTCTTGTGAGATCAGTATCCCTTTTCTCTGCCACCATCAGCAGAAGCAGCATTCCAGAAAATTAAGGTAATAAACCTCTGCTCAAAGCCATCAAAGGAAAAAGAGAACAAACCCCATTAAAACCCAGAGAACAGCTTGGTGTCTAGATGGAGTACATGTGTCTCATGGGCAAGCAGGCAACCTCTCCTGGCTCACACAGCTAAACCTTCCCAGCGTAAAGCAAGTGCCACTTTGCAATAAAGCAGCTGTTCTGAAGACAACAAGCAGATACACCCAACTGCCACCATTCCCAGTAACCCCAGGCTCTGCAGGCCTCACCAGTCAGGGGAAGTTTGGATCTGGTCGTGTAGAGCTGCGCAGGACTCTGGTGAGGATTCATGCCATACCTCAGAGGCAGCTGGGACACCCCCTTGCTGTACTCCTTCCTGAAGTAGTCAGAGATGGCTGCATCGTACTGAGCAGTGTGGGTGAAAGCCTGAGGGTGGAATACGGGATACCCATTGCCTTACAAGCATCAGGTTAAAGAATCTGGTGTCTAAAGAAGAGTGAACAAAAGGCAAACAGCACCCACCTTCAGTGCAAGGTGACGCCTGGTTTCCACGGAAGTGTCTTTGTCCCTCGATGCTGCCATCTCTTTGGCCACCACAGAGTAGTCAGCAGGGTCGCACACAACAGTGACTCGAGCGTGGTTCTTGGCAGCTGCCCGCAACAAGGCAACTCCTCCTGTGAGAGAGGGACAGAGGCATGAAGCACTTCCCCTCTAGACACAGCTGCATCAAGAGCCACTTCTGAGGTGAAGTGGGGACATGTACCCCTCTCTCCAACAAGGGAGAAGGGACCATGCAAGTGCTCTTCAAAACACACAGAGCTGGCAAGTGACAATCCACTGGTGAAAGTGCACAGTGATTGGCCATGGCAGACACAGGAAATGCTGCAGCAGCTAGGAAAGAAGGTTGTGGGGGTTAGAACATCTTCAAGCAGCATGAAAGGAAGGATGGTTGTCCCCATATATGGCTTAAGCACCATCCTCTGCAACACTATGCTACAGACAGTCTGCAAGAAAATATACTTCTACACTACCAAGCAACAGGAGGTTCCCAAATCTCTCTGCAAATATGAATGAATCCTGCCCAGGTCCCGTGTGCAAGAGAAAACACCACATCTACCCCTTAAGTCTAACTCTTCATGGCTATTGCACCACTTCCAATCATACAAGAGACTAGGCTGTGACAAAGGAAAACTAGAAGCCAGCAGCACCACATGCAGAGTGAGTGCTACTCCATACAACATTTACTAGAGAGCTCTGCTGGGCATCATTTGGACTAAACCACGGCAAGAAAATTCAGTACCAGTCCAACCCTGCAGCACAAAACTGTGCCTGCACTGTTCACAAGCTGTCAAGCCAAGATGCTGCGGTGAGTGCACAGCAAAGCTTTCTGGGGTTAGCAACGGGCAAAACTGCTGGTAGCAGAGGTGTCCATGCTCTCAACTCTGGGTCCTAGCTGCTCTCCCACACAGGCAACCCCTTTCCTTGTAGCAGCTTCCTGCAGTGAAGTTTCCAGCCATCCCTTCCATGCTTTCAGTGGTTCAGCTTTTTCTCTGCAATGCTTTTCTTTAAAAAAAAAATTAAAAATAATTTATTACAGTGTCAGAGGCTGCAGAAGGGGTTTGGTCTGCTCTGTGTGTTTGAATAGGAAGCATGTTCCACCTACTGTGCACGCTCTCCTTGCCCAACCTTCCACAGTGCATCAGGCTGTCTCTTCCGGGCAGCGCATGACTTGCAGCCAGCCCTGCCAGCCTCCTCCAGCCATCACTTGTCATTTTAACTGGAGGTCTGCTGGAAGGCAGTGAGGTTGCCTTTCACTGGCTTCCTTTAGGGGGGGGTGCACAGACACAAAATAAATAAAAACAATGGAGACTGCTAAGAGATTTAGAAAATTCTTCACCGAAGGGGTCCTCAGGCCTTGGAACAGGCTACCCAGGGAGGAATTTGAATCACCATCCCTGCATGTGTTTCACAGTTGTGGAGATCTGGAGCTATGGGACATGTTAAGAGACAGCTGGTTAATGGCTGCACTTGAAGGTCTTTTCCAACCTAAACAATTCTGTGTTTCTATAACTTACCGATATCAATCTTCTCCACTGCTTCTTGTACAGTTACACCTGGAGAAGAGACAGTCTTCACAAAGGGGTAGAGGTTACACACTACAACCCTGAGAATTGAGGGAGAAAGCAGCGTTATTCCACAAGAAACACAAATGCCAACCCAGGCTCAGCAGGCACAAGATACCAGCAGTACTTTTATAGTCCTGTATCTCAAATCAGGGAGCAACATAAAATCCTGGATCTTCTCTCTCCAGAAGAGTAACCCAACAGTGAAGGGATCTGTTTTGACCCTCACAATCCTTTTAGTCCAAGAGAATTCTTTTACTCTCCTGATCTGAGTATATTAAGGCATTGAACTCTAATCCATGCCCAACACTGGCAGCATTCTGCTGCAATCCATGTGCATGCACCCAACTTTTAATATCCCTTTATTTGTGATGTGCTCAAACAGGTCAGCCTTCACTACTATCTTCCCAAGCTACTGTGTCATGTCTCTCACAATGTCTTTTGTTGTCTATTCTAATCCCTTTCCTCCTCAATCCTTGATCACATACCACCAGGAATCTATGGGCTTTAATGCTGGCTAATGCTGTTATCTGTGGAAATCAAGGTCATTCAAGGTTTTCTACCTGAATGTGGACACTTAGATTTTATACAACTGTGCAAAGACCCTCCTGCTTAGGATCGGCTCCTTCTGCTTTATGTAGGACAAGCTGAATCCAAACTATACCTCTGGATGCCAGCACACATCACAGATGCAAATGCCTGTTACTGCTCTGCAATTCAGCAGGACCTGCTTTAACATGCAATGTCATTTCAAGAACCATCACCAATGAGACACCTATGGTGATTACTGTGGTTTTAAACATCAGGTTTTCCTGTTCAGTCTGGAAATCCATCCAACCTAGGCAGAATGGTGTTCAAAAGCTACAACACATTGTGGCCTGATCACCAGAGCCAAACTTCACATCCCATCCCAGCTATATCTACAGTTTACTATGCTCAGCCCTCCATTTCTATACCACTCTCATGGAGGTAGTTACTCACAACCACCAGTTAGCTGTTAAAAACTAATATTCATCACTGTCCCCAGACTCTTCTGTGTGAGTGTTCAGAGTATTTGCATCCTTAGCAAAACATAGGCAAAACTTGGTGGTACACTGGCATGGCTTTGGTTCCTGGGTGCCATGTGCCAGTTCTCACAGTAAATTCGCTGTTACCTGCATGTGTACTGTCTGCGTGTTCCTGGCCCACTTTTCACAATCGTCTTTATTTACGTGTGGGAACTCAGTAAATATCAAGCAAACAGCAAAGGGCGTATTTACTAAGCCACTATTTCAAAATCAGGACCTGTCATGTGATCAGACACCCAGAGCCAAGGCAAGGGGCAACACACGAGCTTCTGAATTGGGCCTCACAAGCACAATGGGGCCCAACATGACCACACCTGAAGCATCAGAACTCCCAGATAACCAGGAGAAATTAGACCCTCTGTTCCCTGTGGAAACCACAAGGGAATTTGCTTGCTTGAGTTTTCTCAGATGCATCTGTAAAAAAAATCTCCCTGCAGGGAAAAAGCAGGAGAGGGCAGATCATGTGCTGTGTGGATGTTGCAATCCCTACTGTTCCCTCTTCATTCCCTACTAGGGGCTGGTCTCCAGTGTTCACTTTTGATCACTGATGAACTGTGCTGTGTCCCCCAACATTTACCTTACAAGGCTGAAGTCCTGCTTGTTCATATCAGCATTATCTTCCGGAATATTGCGAGCCAAGATGCCTAGTTACAAACAGCAGCACACTTTCATTTACAAGGAATTTAATTACCCATGTATTTTTAATTCAACACCTTCCTTCACACTGTGCTTCCTCCTCAAGAGTCTTTCTGCAATGAACTTTCTGATTTCAGTCCAGACAACAGCCAGCAGCCCCTATTCCTTTATTCCACTGTACTGACTTTGGGGCTGTTTGACTTCCATGCTAACAGAGCTTTTTTTCCCCCCACCCAATGTCAAATCCTAGAGTGCTAAACAGCAACTGGAACTGTTGTTATGGAGCTCATGGAGAGGAAAAGGGCATGAGGGGCTCATCAGCCAGAAATGCTCAAAGCCCATGAAACAACAGCAGCAAGAGAAGCCTCTAGCTCAGCCAAGCAGGTGGTTGTCTTCAGCCTAGGAACTAGGACACCTCTTCCTTGCTACAGGCGAGCCAGAGAATGCTGGAGCATGCAAAAATCAGTGAGTAAAGACTACGCTGGGCTGCTGCTTGTGGAAATATCCATTTGAGTTAAGCCTGAAATGAATTTTGCCAATGACATGCAAAAGCATCTAGAGAGAAGGCCTGTTTCTGGTAGCCCTGGGGAGAAAAAGCTCTGCTAAACATAGAGATGCCAGCACAGTGACAGAGGAGGGCAACTCAGCTCACTTCTTCAACCCATGCTTTACACCTGGTCTGCAGCTGCTAGAGCAAATCTATTCTCATTCCTTCATTCTTCCATGCAACCCTTGAAAAAAAGACACCTTCCTCCCATCCTCACTGCCCATGGAGCTCTCTTTTAGACTGAAAAGGTACCAGCAGAAACCTACCAGCATGGACTGCCGGATGAAGGGTCTTCACACGTCCCCCCAACATCTCAGGGAAGCCTGTCAAGTCGGAAACATCTCTGTGCAAGGAGAAAACAACACCTTAACAACTGCCCACTGGTTTAGCTATAGGATGAATGTTTATTCTCCCTGTCAGGGCGCTAATTTACTTCTGTTTGGTTTACTACAGACAATGTAAACCCTAGAAAGTTTATAGTCAGGAAAATGGGTAGAAATTAAACTGAGTTGTATTTTGGTCTGTCTTCAAAACCAAACCAGACACCTTATCAACAATGAAAAGAGATGCTCAGACAGAAGGCAAGAGATGCTCAGACAGAAGGCATGAATGACTCCTCACAGCTGTGCTATGTATCCCAGCAAGGTCACATGCAATGGTCTTAAATCTTCCCAGTTTAGCTAAAACAGTGATCAAAATCTCACATGTAACTCTTCATGATTGTAAAGGAAGAACAAATTGGAGAGGGAAGCAGAAACAAGACCATGATTTGTGACAATCTCCAGTGAGTTTCACCACGTTCCTGGCAAAGGTCAGTCCTGCTCCAGGGCCAAACATCAGCTTTCTCCTTGCTGTGAAAAGCAGCACTAGGAGAGTCAGGTTCTGAATTTTAAGATAATTCATTGTTTCCTGTTAAAAAAATCTGGTTCAGGGCAGACAAGCATCACCTCCACCATGACATCTTGCTGTGCCCTGACCTGCAAGCGCAACTCTCCTGGCCAGAAGGCGGCTGATTGAGGCCACAAGGTTCTAAAGTTTGCTTTGCAGCAGGTTTGGGGTTTTGGTTTTTTTTTTTTTTGGAAATGAGGACTTGTTTCTAGCCCAGTTTTCAATCATTTTTTCTCACAAATGGAAACATATTTTCAGCAGCCCAAGGCCCAGAACAAGCAAACATTTTATGTGGAGATACGTGGGTAAGGTCAGCACCTGACAGGTAAACCGGCATCCCGCAGGGATTTGGCTGTTCCTCCAGAGGCGATTAAACCCAAGCCTAGGGCGTTGAGGCTCTTTGCAAACTCCACCAGGCTGGTCTTGTCAGAGACGCTGAGCAGAGCTGGTGGACAGGAAACATTGCAGTTTTCAGAGTGAGGTGAGTGACAGAAAACAACAGGATTAGGAGCTAGAAATTCATAAACTTTTAAACTCTAGAATTTATTAAATGTTCACTGCTGTGAGAAGTCAGAGTGACAGGAACAGGACGATGGAAGTTCCAATCCCTTTACTGCGGGGCTCCCAGCCCCTTCCTGAGGGGTTTCAAGCGTTTTCAGGAAGAGGGCGTTCAATCCTTTCTGAGAGCGTTCCAAACCCTTTCCCAGAGGTCTCCAAGCCCACTCTGGGGGAGATTCCAGCCCCTTTTGTGGCGGTTTGCAAGCCCTTTCGGACGGGGGTGGGGAGGGGGGGGTGGCTGTCCAGCCCCGTTCTGAGGGGCCTTCTAGCCCCTTTCCCGGGGACTTCCAAGGCCACAGACAACGCAGAACCTCCACAACCTCCTCAC